>CM076411.1:793624-1065934 GCA_038363315.1 Mugilogobius chulae
TTCAAAATTGGCAGGAATTTTTTTTTCAATGTGGTCTCACATTTACTGGACTTAAAGGGTTAAGCCAAAATATTTTCCAACGGACTAAGGTATTCTTACTTACCCCCTGGCAATATTTTTTTCCTCTAAACATCTCAAATTAAGTTAAATATTCTGAATTCTAGTCCTTTTTGCAGTGTTCTCCACAAACTAGTAAATAAAATGCAGAAAATCCAGTATAATGTGGTCATAATGCTTCTTGAATGCAACTGACCTTGCGCATTTCTTGTCAGCCAGTCGGACTTTATCGGCCACTTGTGTGAGCAGAGAGACCAGGCGAGCTTCCATCACCAGCTCCTTTCTTAAAGTGCGTCCGCAGCAGTGACGCAGAGCGGCCTGTAGTTTTTTGAACCAGCTCTGGTAGTGAGGGTCGCAGTGGGCGTCTTCTAGCAACCTACAGGTCCGATCATACAAAAACACACACAGAGGTTATGCAGACGACATCACAGCAGAGGTGACAACTAACTCAATATTTTTTACTTAAGTAGCCAACTGTATATTTGAAAATTCTGCCACTTTTTCCTACATTTTTCAAAAATGTCTGTACTTTCTACTCCTACTATTTAAATTAGGCTAGTTACTTTCAGGTCCACAGTTTTCCTCTCTCAAGCCAGCGCACAACCAAGACGTTAAAATCCCCAAACGTGTCATTGTTTCTAACATGACAAAAAGTCACATTAAGGATAATTAATTCACTAAAAGGCCCAACTCACAAATCAACTTTTTAATTCTATGTTTTTTTACTTAAAGGCACTATACTCAATTTTTTACATGTAAATAACTTAGAAAAAGGAAAAAGACTCTGCACATTAATAATGAGACAGGTGGATAAATGGATAACCTGAACAGTAATAAAAGAAGGGGTCCCAACACTGCCAATCCTTGCAAAATATATTTACAGTGCAACGTTTCTTTTCTTCTTCAGGAAAACAGTCCTGTGTCATATACATATGGTGTATACGTTAGATTTTTGATTGATTCAAATGTTCAGAAGCAATTTGGTGCATAACCTCTGTACTAATGAGGAATCAAAATTACAAATATGTTTCAGAATTTTAAAAGCATTGCACTTTTTCATATCAGTTCCTCACCAAAATTATGGCTTCACTTGGGTTTTGCTCTACCTTTGTTAAAAAAAACAAGGCGAATTGAAGATTTTGAGTTTCGGAGATGATGTCAGGCTAAAAAAAAAACTTTTTGTAAATGAAACAAAACACACTCTGGGATAGACATGTGGCAAAATCTCACAAGTCACTTTGTGTAACGTAAGACGTTTAAACTGTCCACTTACCAGTAAGTTGTTGGGCAATCCGTATGTTTTTGACAGATCTTTCCAAGAGCAGCATCGCGAGAGGTCCGTCAAGTTGCCACTCGTTTCTCAAAGCTGCATGAAATGGGTAAACAGCATTAACGTTTATATCACAGACTCAAAGGCAAACTTACTTGAACCAGTTGTGGAAGAAAACTTTCTAGTTCACCGTCTGGAATCTGTTCGAATAATGTACAGTGCTTTTCGTACGGTTTGATCATGAAAGCTGAAAACGAGGAAGTAATTACTGTTTTAAACTCACACGCTTGTCAGACTTTGTAAGCGTACTTGTCACCGAGGAGAACAGAGCCTCTTCTGGCAGGTGGATGGCCCAGTTGTCTACCACTGTGTAGATCCCGGTTAGGTTGCAGGTTTCCATTCTTCCATCCGCCTAATAACAAGTGCAGGAAGGTGGTCTTTGATGGCACAGTATCGTTTCTCCAGAGGAAGGACTTTTCATTTTCAGTCAGGCTAAAAAGAGGGAAGTCACCAAAAACAACAAAAAGTTCATCAATGTTCATGTTTCAGAACTTGAGTTTGCACTTTTTAAAGCCAATTGATTTGAAGCACTGATTTACAGTTCCATCCACTCACAGCAGAAATAATTACAAGCACTTGACCCAGACATGCCAGTAGGTTTTGTTCATGTTGCAAAATTGAGGGCACTTATGAGGTCAGATGAAGGGCATGAGGCAGTTTTTCCTATTAACATTGTACTTTGCGATAAAGTATCCAAAAATGTATTTCACAAATTTAAAATCCATCAGTTGTGGCAGGAAAAACAAAACAACACAGACTTGGGCAGCGTAGCAGCGAGCTGAAAACAGTGCATGCATCACATGATCGACCTCGTCGAGTGTTTTCTTTCACGTGTGCAATTATAAAAGTGAAACAACTATGAAAGCGAGTGGATTAAACCAGTTTTAAACGTACAGGAGAACGGACAGTCATTAGAGGTAAGGAGCTGGTTACATTGACTTTCCATGTTGGCCATGTTGGCAGGGGTCTCCAACTTTTTTGCCATGAGAGCTACTTTTGTAAAGAAAATTGCAGCAAGTACTACTTTTAGTGATGACCAAAATTAAAGTTAACTGTGGCATAGTTAAGAGGCTTTAATTTAAAATTTAGAAGTGGACACAATAGGGGTTATGCACTAATGTCGCAGATAGACAGAGGTTGTTACATCGGTGGCGTGGTTGCCATAGTGACAGTTGTTTACTCAAATGCGATGGGCATCAGACGATGGATTTAGGGCAAGTCCTGAAAAGCTCTTTTTTGTCATCTGTTGTAGACACAGCGACTCCGCTTTTGAACTGGATTTTCATAAGGAAAGTTGTAAAAGTGTGTGCAACTACGCAAGCTCGTGCACATACTGAGACTCACTATGCGCATGATGCGGGCAGAGGCGCTGTGGATCGGGGCGGTTGCTTTTGAAAGTTGGCAACACGAGCGGCTGCGTGCGTTCACTTCTTCCGGGCCTGGGACTCTGCCGGGCTCATGAACACAGCGAGTTTGGTATTTACACGGAGCTTTTGTTCACGTAGTTCGCTCACTTTTACAACTTTTCCTTATGAAAACCCGGTTCAGAAGCTGCTCTTGCCCAAAATCCCTCGTTTGATGTTCATCACATTTGGAGTAAACAACTGAGTCACTATAGCAACAACGCACCGATGTAACGACCTATGTCTATCTGAGACCGGAAGACGTTAATGCATAACCCTATTAGACATAAATAAATACAGCATACTTTGAATGATTCGAAAATCCTTTGGCGAGCTACTTGGAAGGTGGTGGCGAGCTACTGGTAGCGCTCGAGCTACATGTTGGAGACCCCTGCTCGATAGTCATTGTTGCTTTGCAGATCATTCAAGGAGCAGGTGAAATGACATGCTTGTTCAAATCTGATATAAAGAAGAATCCCACACTTTGACTGCACAAAGTGTTACGTTTATTTAGAGGTGATGAGACAACGTTTCTTCTTAATTTAACATTTTAAGAGCCGCTGTCACATGGCAGATGCACCAGATGTTGTAAAGGTCCTCGCGCTTGTGCAGCATGTGAACCTCACCATGATACCTCACGCACAGACATAAGGGAGAAACCACAAAAATCTCTTAGGAAAAACCTTACTCAAGTCACAGCTCCCCAAACTCATAGAGGGGCACATTTGGCTCTAAATTGGGCCAAAACTCCTGTAGTGTGCACAAGGCTTTAGCTGTGTGCCCTCTGGTCCAGGGGCCAAAGCCCATCGAAAAAAATCTTACCCTCGGGAAAAATACAGTTGAATAGCCATGGCATAGATATACAGTATATATTTCTTTTTTTCGTGATCTTAAGTTACATTACTCATGTAGGAATGACTTGGTGTAGTACTTGAATAGACATAAAATAAAGTTCTTACAAGCAAAGACAATGATTCATGGACACCTCCTGCATTTTCTTGCGGACATCTTCACATGGCTGAGTGAACAGGTTGGCTTCGGGAAGAGCCCAAGGACGTCGAAAGGTCCACTCAAACTTATCTGAGAACTCGAGCTAAAATAGAGAAACCATCAGGTGTTAAGTACAAGAGCAGTGTCAGGTGATAAAACAGACCTGTATGAGGACTCCCATTGGCTGTCTGTGAGCGTCGGCCAGAGCAGGGAGGGAGGGGCCGGGTGCTCGGGCTGAGTGGACATGCTGAGTAGGACGGTCCCGTTTACAAAGTTCTGCACACAAGGAGGAGGAACATTTGTGACAATCGCACATGTCTGATGGTTTGCAAATAACTTTTTTCTCCCAATACAGCTATGTTTTGACAGGTTAACCTTTCCCAAAGCTTTAAACCTAACCAAATAACTTAACCCTAACCTTACTCAGATTTTTGAAGTAAACATAAATATAAACTTTGGCTTGCATTTCCACCAATCGAAAGTGATGTGTGGCATGGTGTGGTTGGGAAAAACAAACAAACAGATTTTAGTGTATTTAAAGTGATTTACAGTACAGACCAAAAGTTTGGACACACTTTCTCATTCAAAGAGTCTCCTTTATTTTCATGACTATGCACATTGTAGATTCACACTGAAGATATAAACACCATGAATGACTAGAAGGAGAGTGATGGTGTGTTGCGCCAGGTGACCTGACTCCACTGTCACCAGACCTGAACCCAATCCAGATGGTTTGGGGTGAGCTGAACCACAGAGTGAAAGCAAAAGGGCCAACAAGGGCTAAGCATCTCTGGGAACTCCTTCAAGACTGTTGGAAGAGCATTTCAGGTGACGACCTGTTGAAGCTCATCAAGAGAATGCCCAAAGCAAAGCAGTAATCAAAGCAAAAGAACCTAGAATATGACATATTTTCAGTTGTTTCACAATTTTTGGTTCTGTACCATACTTCCACATGTGTTAATTCATAGTTTGGATGCCTTCAGTGTGAATCTACAATATTCATAGTCATGAAAATTGAATGAGAAGGTGTGTTCAAACTTTTGGTCTGTACTGTATATTCTATTATAATGCTTAAAGGCACTTTTTTTTTCTTTTTCTAAAAATGCTTCATCAAAAACACTGCTTAAGTTTTGTCTGTGAGATATTTTTTTGTTGCCCCAAAAGAACATTCTAATGGCTCCTGGTCTGTGATGTCATAGATAGACCTCTGAGATCTACTGCACTGTTATTAAAGGGACTGGACCTGATTTTTGCATCCTTAAAAATGTAAACAAACAGAAATATTTCATTTTAAACTTCTTACTTCAGTCTACATGATTTGTTCACTTAGCTAATGCATTCTGAGCTTCCAAATTGTTCATTGTGATGAGTTTTAATGTTTTTTTTCACAGCTGTTAGCAGCGAGGTGAGTCTCCATGCTAACAACAGTTAGCCACAATGCTAAAAACAAAAACAAAAAGTTGGACACAAACGGGATTTTATTAGACATAGACAGGACTTTGGGGACTAATTTCCACCTTAATAGTTACATTAACAAGATATCAGTGCTAGGGGGAAATTGTTTTTAAGTTATGATGCTGCAAAAAAAAAAATTGAGTATAGTCCCTTTAAGTCCATAAATCATCTAGACCTGTTTTGAGAATTTCTGCAGCTGTAACATATCAGGCAAGTTTGGTTTGATTGTTTACTCTGTATAAATTCCTTTGAAGTCAATAGATTACTAACTCAATACTTGGTGTGGGAAAACACATAACTGTCAGATGCTCAGGAGCCTGTTTGAAGGACAAGAACACCACAAAAATGTATCATAAAGGAGAGCGGGTTAGTTGTCACACGGGTAGGTTGTCACAATCACTGTATCTCAGCTTGTGAATGGTGCATTTGAAAAAAAGTCAGAAAATAATGAGCATTAAATGAACCAAAATGCACTCGCTCGAGTCAGTGTGACATCTAGGACTGTTTTCTTCTGAGCTGGGTTTAAAAATGTAGAAGAAAGCTGAGGTAAGACAGTAAAAAAGTCCAGACGGGGTTGGTTGTCACACTTTTTGGGGGGTTGGTTGTCACATGTGATTCTATCTAGAACAGCCTGCACAGCCAGAGCGGGGTTGGTTGGTTGTCACACTTTTACAAAAGCCAGATTTTCTCAAAATATTGTATTTTAAATATTCTAATTCAATGCAAGAAATCAGTGTAAAGTATCAAGTATAAACAAAATGTAGTTCTATTGGCAAATCTTAGTAAGAAACAACTCCAAATTTAGAAAATGTTACTTAGTTTAGGACTGACATTGTTCCAGTTGTAAGTGCATCAATCTCCTCTTATTTAGGACACTTTACCCTTAAAGCAAAAAAAAAAAAAAAAAAAAATCACAAACAGTCTGTTGCCACGGTACCTGTTATTAAAAAGTGGCAGCACAGCCCAGCCCACAAGCTCCGAACTCCGTCCTTTCTTTGAGCCCATGAGACGAAACCTCAGCATGGATTCATAAGGCAGGTTTTTAAGTTCCACCGGAAACACTATACTGAAATGAAAGTAAAAAACAAGAAATGAGTTATTACAAAGGGAGACATGGATCAGCAGTGAGGAACACGATCTGACATCTCACTTACGGCCTGTTGCACTGAATCTTGTTTCCGTAAGCCAACGCGGTGCTTATATTGTCTGACACACTGGTTTCGCAAATCTTTGTATTTACGTACAACAGGTCACAGGACACGGTGAAGTGCTCGTAACTGAAAAAGAAAAGTTGGTCACGGTTTAAGTTTGTTCGTAAAGGAGACAGCATTTGGGTTGCATTTATGTTTTATGAACTTCTTTTACAAACAACAAAGTGAAACTGGAGTGACTGCCCCAAGCTCAGTCAATCAGAGAGCTGCATTCAGCTCCAGATTAGAACTAAAATGTGTTATTATTCAGTTCAGACTGGACCAAGACAGGACTGGAGCTGGACAAGGGGCAGTGGACTGAATGTATGGACTGGACCGGGACAGGACTGGATCTTGACCAGACTGAATGTGAGGACTGGACCGGGACAGGACTGGATCTTGACCAGACTGAATGTGAGGACTGGACCGGGACAGGACTGGAGCTTGACCAGACTGAATGTGAGGACTGGACCGGGACAGGACTGGAGCTTGACCAGACTGAATGTGAGGACTGGACCGGGACAGGACTGGAGCTTGACCAGACTGAATGTGAGGGACTGGACCGGGACAAGGACTGGGAGCTGTGACAGGGCAGTGGACTGAATGTGAGGACTGGACCGGGACAGGACTGGATCTGGACCAGGGGCAGTGGACTGAATGTGAGGACTGGACCGGGACAGGACTGGATCTGGACCAGGGGCAGTGGACTGAATGTGAGGACTGGACCGGGACAGGACTGGATCTGGACCAGGGGCAGTGGACTGAATGTGAGGACTGGACGCTGGACAGGGGCAGTGACTGAATGTGAGGACGGAGGGGACAAGACTGGATCTGGACCAGGGGCAGTGGACTGAATGTGAGGACTGGACCGGACAGGGGACTGGGATCTGGACCAGGGGCAGTGGACTGAATGTGAGGACTGGAGCTGACCAGGGGCAGTAGACTGAATGTGAGGACTTGACCGGGAACAAGACTGGATCTGGACCAGGGGCAGTGGACTGAATGTGAGGACTGGACAGGGACAGGACTGGATCTAGACCAGGGGCAGTGGACTGAATGTGAGGAGTGGACCGGGACAGGACTGGAGCTTGACCTGACTGAATGTGAGGACTGGACCGGGACAGGACTGGAGCTTGACCAGACTGAATGTGAGGACTGGACCGGGACAGGACTGGATCTGGACCAGGGGCAGTGGACTGAATGTGAGCACTGGACCGGGACAGGACTGGAGCTGGACCAGGAGCAGTGTGAGTTCAGGATAGGACAATTTAGGCCAGTTTTGTGTATTACAATTAACAGAATGCACATTAGTGGTCTACACATGTGTCTTATAAAAAGGAAAAAAACGAACTAATAGAAAATAGCATAATGTATAAAAAAATATCGTGCCTCATCCAAGCGGCCGGGAGTTGGTAGAAAGCTGCGACATTAAACTGCAGGATGTTTGTTGTTTGTTCAATGTCTTCTCTTATTAAATTGTAATCGACGTCGAGACCCCTGAAGTCCGACTGGAAGTTGTCAAAAAACACTTTTAGAATTCGTTGGATGGCCTTGTGCAGTCTGGTAATAGCTACAAATTTAAAAAGCCATGTTACATTCTCAAAATCCACTATTAAAATAATAATTTCTTTCCCTCACCATCTCGGCACTGAGACCGTTCCTCTGGACACTGAAAGACACAAAACAAAGCTCCTTATTATACTGTACGAGATGTATGAAGCCTTACTGCCTGTGCGCATAAACCTCTTTTGTTAGAGGAAGCACTTTGTTACCAAGGGATCTGGGTTGACTCTGTTGATCATGCCAATGGCGTCCTCCAGTTCTTGAGAGGAGACTCCACACAGAAGGTTACAGATGGTGCGTACACGGCCCACAATCGCATGGACATTCAGCCCTGCCTGGAGAGGAGACATATCCAGAAAAAAGAGTGAAGCAGTCATAGCTTTAAAGCAAACCCTGGATATAATCACATGTTTACCCTAAAACACTTAAAATATCATCACGTATATAAATACAAAACAAATACCTTGGAAGTATTTGTAGTTTTATTTAAATACTGTTTTAAAGAAACGACATGGAGGCTGCCATTTTGCTGCGGTTATGACATAAAATAGTGTTGTCTGGTAGCAGGTAGCTAAGCTTTCGAGAGGCCTGGGCAATATACAATATAAAATTCTACATAATATTGTGAATTGTGTTTTCTATAGGTGCAAACAACGAAAATCAAGTATATTATTGATAAAAAGTGCAAAGAATAATTTAAAATCTAAATTAAAAATGAGGTAAACCTTCAATTAAGAATATGGTACGTAGACCTTTGTCAAAATATGGCAGCTATACATGGATTACATGAACGCACCCTCAAATGATCTTTGTGTATCTACGTATAGATAGCATCCTTTTTGAGGTGAGTGTGGGAACGGACTGTGTTTGAATTTTTGTATATTGTTTGTTCTAGTCAAAAAAAAAAGAATATGTATGTAGTAGTATAATTTAATACACATCATTTCTGTTTTATTGATATAATTTTGTCTAAATATTATACGTTATTAATATCAGTATTATTATAAATTATCAGTAGCTGAAGTTTTGGGACCAAATCATTGGTTTAAATCTGCCTTTTTAGTTATAAATACAATGTTTTTGCTTCGTTTTCCTTTAACTTTTACATGAGCCAAACTGTGTTCGACAGTACTTTTTAACTTCAGAGATTTTGAAACGCCCCTTTTTAGTCTATTGATTGGACAATGGGACATGTCTTTACTCAACCAAAAATGTATTTCTTTTTTTCTTTTACAGCCCTACTGTTTTTTTTATTTCTGGTTCCAAAGTGAAGGAGCTCAGAAGCAAATAGCAAGGATGAAAACACACACACACAAATTGCTTCATATTGGTCCTTTGACTTCCTGTCATACAACACACATTTCCTCTCTGCACATACCTGTCTGTGGGTGAAGTTTGCCACCTCTTTGTTGAAGTTACCGAGTACTTCCTGCAGACTCAACCTGAGACAAAAGTAAAGGTTACGTACGCAGAGACCTGTTTTTTCTGTTTACACATGACCCGCTGACACACAGGCGCTTCAGGAACGGCCCGCTCACCTGCACACGTTGAAGAAGCAGCCGGGACGTAAGAACTGCAAGATCTGGCACGGCGTCCTGTCGTCCTCCGCCTGTCGATACACAAACAGTTTGATGTGCACCGCGAAAAGTTAGTTCTTGGCAAGTCAAAATCTTGCTTTTTTCATTTTCCTATTTTTTCACCCTCACAAAACTTTTTTTCCACCCTCACTTATTTTCACCCTTACTATTTCCTTTTTTTTCCCACTCACAATTTTTTTGTTCATCCTTAATTTATTTTCACCCTCACCCAAAAAATGTTGTTCACCCTGGTTACATTTTTTTTTTAACCTCATACATTTTTTAACCCGCACTTTTTTAACCCTCACACATCTTTTTCACTCTCATAATTTTTTTTTTACACTCACACATTTTTTTTTTTTACTCTCAATTTTTTTTCCACCGTCATTAATGTTATTTTTTTTCACTCTCATTATTTGTTTCATCTTTTTCATCCTCACTACATTTTTTTTTCCACCCTCAACAATTTTCTTTTACCTTCAATATTTTTTTCCTGCACATTTTGGCTTGAGTTACAATTCACACATCTTATTTCTTTTAGTTAGACAAGTTTTTACGAAGATAGTATAATTTACTGTGGCATGTTTCAGCTGTTATCTGCAAGCCATAGCAGCCTGAACATGCTAAAGACACATACACCTGATAAAGTTTTTTGACTAAAATAAATAAGATATATAAACAGATAACACTGTAACATGTTCCTTCAAGTGACCTCCAACACACAGACCAATACTACTGTCATACACAAGGCAGCAGTGCCTCTTTTGACGCTTTAGGCAAGATTTCAAATGGCGTGCACTAAAGTTAAACCCTTTAAAATAACAGAGGGCCTTGGGATTTTTTTTTCGTTGGAAATTTTTTATAAATGATGATAATGCTTTTCTCCAAGTGACCCCTGTTTTGATACATTTATTATTATTTATTCATTTTGACATACAGACACAGTAGCACCATTTTATTCTAAACACTAACATTTTTGTTATACAGTTAGAGTTTGGTTTGGTTATCATTTTCTTCAGGAGCGATTCTTTTGCAAAACACAACTGATGGTGAGCTACTGCAGAAAAAAAAATTAAATACAATTTGAGCAAGAAACTAACATGTAAGATCCAAAATCCTTTAGGCAAGATACTTGGCAGGTATGTGGCAAGTATCAAATTATACAAATTATAAGCTACAGTCAGTCTTCATGAAAAAAAGACATATTTTAGTATTTATAGTTATCTTGTTTTGGAAAAGAGGATGGCTGGAAATATTGAGCTAGATACACCTGCGACAGCATCGATTGCCTGTGCTCACTGAAATTCAGAGTGTTGCTCTTGTGTAATGGCAACAGTGTCAACAGACTGGGTAAACAGAACAAAGTCAAATCACTCTGCTGTAAAACTCTTCTATTATCATAAAAGACTGGCTCTCTGCCCAGCTCAGGTGCAACATTACAGCATGTGGAGGAACAAGGCTGGCCTCTATCTGGCAATGTTCATCAAAAAAATGAAAATGAAGTGACTCACATCTCGGGCCAGGCTGCGCCTAAAGTCGTTAATGTGCAGCAGGCGCATTGACACGATGGAGTTGAACTTGCAGTGGGTTTGGATGACTTCGTGCATTCCCAACAGCTCGTCACTGACAAGAAAAGAAAGAAGACAGTAATGCTATTAATATCCTGTCATGGTATGAACCGTCATGTATCAACAATGTACCTAGTTGCAGACAGGTTCTATTTAGTCCAGTGCTACCACTAACAAAACTAAGCTTTTCAGACACTCCAAAGGCATGTTATGCATCAGATGTTCTTGCATTGTCCTGCAGCTGATGCCCGCTTCTCTGTATTTATCTGCGATGGGCCCTTTTCCTGCTGCGGCTAGGCTAGTTCTGGTTTGCCTCTGCCAATAGTTCCATCTTGTTCAATTCATTCCTTATGGAGATATTCACTAGATATTCACTGGCAGTGAATTCACATACGAGGTAAATACTTCACCAGAGAAAGCCTAACTGTTTTTGTAAAAAGCTTGTTAATTTTTGTATTTGATGTCATTCATTAAATTAAATATAGGTTAGCATTAGCTTCATCACACAAACACATGGGTTTTGCAAAGTGAAGTATTCATCTTGTACGTGAAGATGAGAATGATTATCTGATTGTTTTGTGTGTCCGCTTCGTGTCAAGTAAATATTTACTTAATTTAGAGCGTCTTAGTCAATTCTCTATAGAGAATAAATGGAGCGAAAAGCGGTACAGTCCTCAGGTATTTTCAGGCTGGAACTAGCCTAGCCGCAGCACTGTGAAAACAGCCTATTACAGCAAAATTTCAAATTCTGAATTAAACTTGAACAGTTCAAAATTGTCACGTTGTCACGTTCCAACAAAAATAGTTAGGAATAAAGTATACAATAAAGCAGGCGTGATTCATCAGTTCAAGTGTTTTGCACAGGAAGTTAATGGACTAGATTATATTTCTCAGCTGTTTAAAAACTATTTGGCATAAAAAAAAAAAAAAAAAAAAAAAAAAAAAAAAAAACAACACGTAATGTTTTTTCAAAATGTAGTACTTTTTCTTAAAACGTTGTGTTTGATTTTGTTCTGATCTAAAGAGCTCACCAAGGAGCTCCCACTTCTTTGTTCCAGAGATACAGCCTCCATAGGGATTTTGAAAAATACATATACAATATATGTATATAAGTTTGAAATCCTCGGGTCTAGCTCTGTGGTGAGTAATGCTTATAAGACTTACAATGTATTTACATGTATGCATTTCTTTCTGCCGCTATGTATACTACAAAGTTAAGATGTTTAGTCAAATTTGACATATAGATGTGCTTTTTAAACTGAAAACACTGGTGTTATAGATATGAGTTATAGCTGTCTAGCCTGCAACATGCTTTTCCATTCTTAATATTTGAATGAGAGTTTATAATGTTGAGCTCCAGTGCAGTGAGTCTGGTTCACCTCCACACTCCTCAGCTGTACTGGCTGTGACTTACTTGTGAAGGTACTCCTCAGAGTCGCACAGCTTCAGTACGTAATGGCCATCGGGGATGCGCGGGAGGTCCAGCAGGTTAAACACTTCGTCAATCAAAGTGTTGACTTTTTGGTTCACTGTAAACACACCAGAGTTCAGAGTCCACACAAAACCACCAACAACAAGCACAGTAACATGAGATAGAACTAATGCATGGACTGCTGTATGTTGCTATACTGTGAGAAGAGATTTATGCAAGAAATGGATAGATTTGTTTTCTTTAGGCAGGAAAAGGTGCAATTACAAACATCTGTAGTTTTGTCTATTTGTTCTTCATTTCAACAGAAAAATAGAGCTGGGCAATCAAATGAGTAAAGCCAATTCGTCAATTATCTGGTTGTACCTTTGCACAAACAATCCTGTCAGTAAAAAACATGGTTTGGAGTGGAAATCAGACTTTGAAGAAGAAACTGGTCCATGTAAGATGTTCCAGTATGAAAATAATGGATTATTTATTAAAAAAAAATAAAATAATAATAAATAAAATAAATAAAGAAATAAGTAAAATAAATACACTAAATAAAATAAATAAACAACATTATTAAATAATGAAAACTTATCAATTAAATAATTATTATAAGAGCCAAATGCAGCTCTCTGATTGGCTGTGCTTGAATGGTGACCTTCAGTCTCACTTTGCTGTCTGTAAAAATATGTTTTTAGATTCATTTGCTTAAATTACTTGAATCAGAATTTTAATCCAAATATAAGCTGTTTTAACTGGATAAGATTTAATTGTTTATGAATGAAATATTTTTAACTGGTTATAAGAGAATTTGACTTAAAATAAGAAAAAAATACAGATGAAGATAAGAACAGTTTTCTTAACTCATTGGCAAATAATTTGGCTTAAAATAAGAATCAATGTCTTGAAATCAATTTGAAACACTTTAGGTTAGAGGTTAATAGGTCAAAATGCTTGAAATTAGCTTTAAATTCTAGAATCAAGCAACTTTAACTTGTTTGAATTAATTTTTGCATTGTAGGTCCCCTTCAAAAAATACACCAAAAAAACACAATAACTTGTTCCTGAAATGGCCCTCTTGCTGTTACCTGGCGTGGGGAAGGGAAGCTGGTTGACGTCCCAGTCTGCAGCCACACTCACAGTGACCTCCACCTGCTGGAGCACGGCCGGGTGGATGTGTGACAGACGAGCCCACACCAAGCCTGTGTTGTGCTCGTCTGTGTGTTTGTGACGTGACATCAGCCTGGAAAATGACACGAGTATGAAAGCAATCGCCTTTCCAGTGAATCTCCAGAACACCAGGAAGATATCTTACTGTGAGATGGATGAACTCAGAGTGGACAGTGACTTGGTGCTGCCTTCTGGAGTGTCTATCAGAGTGGCCCATGGATCCTAGTTTGATTGAACAAACAAAGGCATTATTATTATTGTGACATAACAAACTTGGCAGATGATACAAGCGCTGGCAAATATCAACAGACTTAACAAATATTTCAGACGAGACACTGCGGGTGAACATGACTTCCTGTTATTTATGTCATGAATGCAAGAAAAAAAAAATTGTAAAGTTTTCATACAAAAAACACAAAAGAGTTGATTTTAGGTAGATGCAAACCTGCTCACATGACACACATTTCACTAATGTTTTAGTCCAACAAAGACACAAACAAATGCTTTGGTTCAAGTTTAGGTTTTGGCTAAAATGTTACACAATATTATGTGAAACGTGAGCAAAGACAATTAAATATTTTGGTTCGTTAGGCTGACATATTTGGATTTAAGATCCTATTTGGTTTTGAGTAAAATAGATCTGTCTACAAACTGTCCTACAAAACCTCATTTTGCATAGGTTCCACTCACACAACATTCCAACATTCTATAGGCCAAAAATACTTTATAGAGGGCACCAAAAAAAATGCTGATTGAAGTGATGCACCACACTGCAAAAACTATATATCTAGAGTCTTCTAGACTTGCGTAATGGATTGGAATCAGAATTTTAATCCAGATTTGAGCTGTTTTAACCGGAAAGGAATAAAATTATAATAACAAAAATGCCAATGGGGTAAGAACAGTTTCCTTAACCCATTGGCAAATAATTTGGCTTGAAATAAGAAACAATGTCTGAGATCAGTTTGAAACACTTTGAAACAAAGGAAATACTGTAATTTATGTCTCTACAATAAATCGAAGTTAAATGAGTCAAAATGTTTGAAATTAGGTTTAAAACCTAGAATCAAGCAACTTTAACTTTCATCTTAATTCATTTTTTGCAGTGCAATCCAGTCTTTTCTGTCAAACATTATGAGAAGTTCTGGATCACCACCAGTCTGTAAATTAGTCTCACTATGTCCAATGAAAGGCACAACAATGATATCAGCTGAGCCAATAGTTGATCCAGTAAAATTTCTTGGATTGGCACTGATATCCAATCCCAGTATCGGATCGGTGCGTCCCTAGCTGATTGTTGTTCTAATAGAAAAAGGTCTAGTCACTAATAAAAATGTTGGATTGAAAATATATGAAATGATTTTTCATGGTAAAGATAAATATTACTAATCTATCGTTTACGCATCATCTGGCCTTAAGACATAACATTCTATATTGTGAACATAACCTATTAAGATTAAGGTTTATTAGGACAATGTCAGTTACATTAAACCACAATGTCAGAAATGTTATCGAGATGCAGATTGTAGCTTTACACCTAATTTCTTGATAAAGTTGGGGTAACTAACTTTCTCAGATACAAATGAATGAACTTTGTTTTTTCTACTAAAAAGTACATGTTAAATGTAACGCAAAAAATGAGACCACTGTGTACTGTCTGAACTGAATAACAAAGATTTTTAGTTCTCATCAGTAGCTGAATGGAACGTTCTGATTAGCTGCGCTTGAGTGGTCCTCTTCAGTTTCCCTTGTTTATTTGTAAATATAAGTGTATTGACCATAATTGCAACCAAAATAAATACATGTCAATATAAACCATGTGTCGAAGTATTTTATGACAGGAGCTAGTCAGATTTAAACCTATATTGTGTTTGCAGTGTGAAAATCAGCTATCCTACTTTAAGTACAAGATATTGTATGTCTGCAGGAGCTACTGTACATTAGAGCTTATGCTTATGTCTCTATGGGACACAATCATATTTTATTAAGACAACTTTTTAAGCAATAAAAAGTCCCTGAGACATCAAAGTAGATTCCTAAGAAGCAATATTTTACATTGAATGGATACTATCTTTTGTTAAAGGATCTTGTGCAACAGAAAACTGCAAAAATCCTATATATTATACTGTATGTGTAGAACAGCAAAACGTGATTGACTGATGGTAGGGATATATACAATATGTATAAGTTATCTTTGTATACTATGTATAAGTTATTCTGTATACTGTTTTTTTTTTTAGTTTTCTTTTTTTTTTTTAGCTGTTAAACCGTGTATATTGTGTTTAAATAGCATTACTTACTCTTTTGAGCCATTTTTTGTGCAAACTGAACAAATGAGCAAGTTTCAGGTCAAAATAGTCACAAACCTCCTGCAAAGGCCAGTGTCATCATACTGTATATGAGTGCCCACACAAAACACCTGCTGTCAGAACATTCACGCTGCTGCTCTCCACCTTCGGCCCCTCCTCCTACCATCTTCCAACTCTTTTCCAACAGCTAACTTTGTTTGAAGTGTGTTTGAGGACGGTTAGCTTTTTTTTAAAAGCTATAGAGGTAAATATTCCCCATTATAACAAAATCTCCATAAACTTTACTTACGTGAACATTCACTACTGTCCAGGAGCGGGGCAGTCTGGAGATTGCTTTTGTGTATCGAAGACTGTGTTTTGGGGAGAATTCTCGGGGGCAGAGGCGGAGGGACGATTGGTTTCAAATTTTGTTCCTCTGCAGTGTTCCTCTGCTGTTCTCTGGGTATCGGTGCACTAAGGATCCTCGGTTTTGGTGTGGGTTTTTGGTTGAGTGGGTGTATAATTCCTTGTATAGTTGGTTCGTAGATATGTTCCTCATCTTGTGGAAAAACATCAGGGTACAAGTAAGTTGTCGTAGCTGGCAAGTCTCTTAGCGTCAGAGGTTCGTTTGAGATCTCTGCGTCCAGCGTGTTAAACCAGTCGCTGTCGTTTCTTACATCCATTATGGTGAGTTTTAAAAGTCCTGGTTAGGCATTTCACCCGCTCCTCAATCCTAAAGATAAATAAGCGACAGATAATGAGTTTGTCGTTATAAAACACTATCATTTACCATAAAGTAATAGTACAGTATGACTTTAAAAATACAATTACAATTCTGTCTTAAAGCTTTATGTCAATTTAACTCAGATATGTGAGTTGTCCGTTATCCTCGCTCTCCTCTCCCCCTCTACCTCCTTTCTCTCTCCACCTCTGTCAGTCTTTCTTTTCTCTTCCTCTCGCTTTCCTCTCTCTTGCTCACAATCTCTCTCTCCTCTCCCTCTCTTTCTCACTCCCTATCCTGTCTCTTTCCTCTCACTCCCTCTCCTCCTTTTTTCTTTTCTCTCTCCCCCTTTTTCCCCTCTCTCCATTTCCCCCCTCCTTCTCCTCTCCTTTTTTCTCTCTTCCTCTCCTTTTCCCTTTCTCCCTCTCCCCTGTTCTTTTTCCCTTTCTCTCTCCCTCTTTTCCCTCCCCTATTTACTCCATCTCCCCCTCCATCTCCTTCCCCTCCTCTCCTTTTTTCCTTCTCTTTCCCCCTCCCCCTTCTCTCTCCTTCTTTCCCTTTCTCCCTCTCCGTTCTTTTTCCCTTCTCTCTCTCCATCTCCTTCCCCTCCTCTCCTTTTTTCCTTCTCTTTCCCCCTCCCCTTCTCTCTCTCCTTCTTTCCTTTCTCCTCTCCGTTCTTTTTCCCTTCTCTCTCTCCATCTCCTTCCCCTCCTCTCTCCCTATACGTTTTTCTCCTCTCTCCCCCCTCTCCTTTTCCCTTATTTCTCCCTCACTCCTCCTCTCTCTCTCCACCCCTTTTCCCTTTCTTTCCCTTCTCCCTCTCCCTGTTCTTTTTCCCTTCTCTCTCTCCATCTCCTTCCTCTCCTCTCTCCTATACTTTTTCTCCCTCTCTCCCCCTCTCCTTTTTTCCTTATCTTTCTCCTCACCCCCCCTCTCTCCACCCCTTGTCCCTCTCTTCTTTCCCTTTCTCCCTCTCCCCTGTTCTTTTTCTCTTCTCTCTCTCTCCATCTCTTTTCCCTCCTCTCCCCTCTCCTTTTTTCCTTCTCATTCTCTCACTCCCCCTATCTCTCTTACCCCCTCCCCCTTTCTCCCTCTCCTTCTTTCCCTTTCTCTCTCCCTCTTTTTCCCTCTCCTATTTATTCCACACCTCTCTCTCCCATCTCTAGTTATATCAGCACAAACATTTAAATTATTATAACTTAATGACCGTATGATTTTTTTACAGTGAGGATGATTTGTGATAATCATCGATAGTGGCCAGTCAATAAAAGCACGCGACAATTTCAAATAAAGGTCCCACACAGCCTTGCACCGACAAGAGGAGGATGAAGGTCTTTGGAAATCGAAAAAGGTTTATCTTGCAAAGGTGTAACTGTAAAACCTCTAAAATGCAGTGAAATGCAGCAAATTACATCAAATTTGTCAGAAATATTTTAGAAAATCTGTACAATATAATTTAATGTAATGTAATATAAGATATTCTGTATATTAATATTACAATTTTCCTAGAGCCAGATCATGATTCCGATTAGCCTCTTTTATGACTTAAAAGTGCAGCTTAAAAAACATAACTTTCAAAATTCATAAGTGAAGAAGCTTCAAGTTGCTATAAAGAAGCAGACTTGGCAACTCTGAGGCTGAGAGAAGAAAGTTGATGATGAGCTCACAATTTGATTTTTATCACAATATTACCCAGCCCTGGTAAATGTGTTATTATAAGCTTTATAAAGCCTAATACCTGAATATAACAGTTAGATATATTTTAAAATGTTGCCCCAGACCAACCCTGACTCTGATCCCTTTGGCCTCAGCTCCATTTGAGTCTGACATCTCTGCTATCATTTCCTGACACACTTTGCAGCTGGGGGTTTATGCTTGTCTAATCATTAACAACCACTCTTAACACAAGTGCACCGGTCTTTTCTTCCAAGATTCTCTTTCAGCTCTTTAGACACATTTACTTATTTAAATGTCAGCACACCTCAGCACCTCTGGAATCATAATTACATAAGTGATTCTATTAATAGCATTTGTCTTGAGCTTTTCACACAGAGCCCTAAAGCTACAATAATCAAAAGTGAAAGTTAAACATGTTTGAGTCACTTTTTTTTTTTTTTTTACAAACTAAACTTGAGTGGCTCCTGGAGTTTAAAACACACATCGGTGACATTACATTTTGTCTGTTACAGGTCAAATGTGACAAGCAGTTTGAAATGATTTGAGTCTAGACTTACCACAAGTGTCCCCGGTGTCCTGTCCTGCGTCATGCTCAGCTGGTTAGACCTGAACGAAGCCAGTGCATTTCCTCACACAGCACGCAGAGCCCCTCCTCTTTCCTTCAAGTCAAAACAAAAAAAGACTCCTGCTGGCGGACACGTGACATTACAAACACGGTTAAAGGCAGTGGACACTAGGATAGTCAAGATTTTTAGGTTAACTCAGGGGTGTCGAGTTCATTTTGTGATGGGGCACAATCAAGACAATCTGAGCTGGACAGGGACAAAGCAGAAAGTGTTTTTTTTGTTACCCACAAGATCAATTTAAGATATTTTAGTTGCTGGAGGTTTTACATTTGACCACACATTTTTTATTGATGGTATATTAGGGCTGCAACAAGTGAATTGATTATTAAAATAGTCATACTACTTAAGTAATCAAATCATTGTTATCTAGATTTCAAAACATGCCATGTACTGAGAAAACCTGAGATTGTATAGAATTGATGTTAATGAGCAATGAAACTTGTGTTTGTATATTGTTTTTGTGACGTGAACACTAGTTTCTACACCTCCAGAATGTTCTCAAACAGTAGGCGGGTTTGTACTCTGTATTTATGTACTCTGTATTTATGTAGTGTTTTTTATAAACTGTTGTGTGGCTGGTATCTCCAGCAGAGACTAAATTAACACTGGCTATAATCATGTATGGGAATTCACTTTCCATGCCTCTGTTTCTAATGTGCATTGTTCCTTCATTAAATAATAAACGACAAACAAACAAAAAGTTAGTTTTCAAGTGACTCTTGTGTTGTACACAACTAACAACTCAATCTATCAAAATAATAATTGTCGTAAACTAATTGAAGAGCAAAAAAATCATTAGTTGTAGCCCTAAAGCAGACCTGGGCAAACATTTTGTTACTCTTTTTATTTTATCTTTTGATTGACTTATAGGACATCTTTTCACTTGTGTTCCTAATGAATATCAAAGCAAATGGATCAATAAATGGATACAACTAAATAAAAAGCCTCTATTTAACAGAAATGTGCTTGCAATAGTTACATTTTTTTACACCAATGATTGTAATCCGCCACTCGTCTGTATTCAAATATGGCCCTCGGGAAAAAATTTTTGCCTACCCCTGCCCTAAAGTATATGAGTATATTTTAGAAATGAACATAACCTATGCCACAAAGTACCTTATGTGTTTTAGTATTAAGCTCATGTTGATCGTAGGTAAAGTACTGCAATCTTAGGCCTTATTCTTCTTCCTACAGATACATGCTGCAGCCTTGGAATTCCTGCAGGTTCTTTCTCTTTTTCGGTCAATGATTTAACACTGCCTCTGATTTCAAACAATGATTTCATTTTCACCTAAACCAGAGTCATGTCAAAGCAGATTTAAGCTGGCCGCGCAACAGAGGAGTTAAAGATCTTTTGCGATTTTTAGACGTATCAAAAACAGAAGAGGCCAGAGTGTTTTCTTTCATGTGCACAGTTATAAAAGTGAAACAACAACGATGAAAAGCAAGTGGATTAAAGCAGGTTTATAAAGGTCACAGGAGAGCATAGTGCTGTAGTGTGCAGGAGGCTTTTGTTTATAGTCTGTGAGCAGAGTACAGCCACACAGCCCCGGGTTAAATCTGGTGGGTCAAAGGCACTGTTCTTTGTGGATCAGAAATAATCGCTAAATCGTAATATTCGTCTCGACCTACGTGAAGCTGGGCCACCATCAAACACAAATCTACGCAAATTCTACGTCAATCGTTTGTGCTTCATTTGCGCTGCTTTAGTTAGATATTAACAGTTGTTTTACAGGTCTATTTTTTTTTATTATTTTCTGCAATTGTATGACATCATTTTGAACCAACTGTTAGCAGTGCATGAGGAAACCAGAGTAAATTGCTAATATTTTAATACTATAGCAGTACAAATGCAAGTTTTTACAGCAGAAGCCAGCACAAGTGATTGATGCCATTTTGGGTCGTTTTTTCAGCTTTCTAGTGAAGCTCTATTAAAAAAATACTTTCTTAAGAATGTCCTTATCCGTAATCTGCTTTACCTCCGCAATTTTCCCCACAAATGCTGAGTCAATGATAAAACAAATAGCAACATTACGCAATCCCCACTCCTGGCTTTGGAATGTCAGTGAGCAGGTTTCAATGGCTTTTCTGTAAGTGACACAATTTCCCCAAACAAGGAAATATAACCAGTTCTTTTAAATTCTGAGAATAAAGCACTTCTTCTGCTAGGACGCAAGCTTCGCCAACGCCAATCTTATAATATCCATGTAATCTGGAGACGTTTTGGTTGTGAAGAATGTTAGGGACCCTTTGCGTTTCAGTGGAAGTAACAGCTCCGACACTGCACTAAATGTATCACCGAGGTGTTGGTTTGGGCGACAGAAAGAGGCCGGGCGTGTGAAGAGTAGATGGAGACCAACTTGAATCATACCACAGCGTACGTCTCGCCCTCAACGCATGCTGCGACCTCGACGAACGCCCAAAACAGCCATGGTTTCTACGCTCTCATCCCCATTGTCCTGGCCACGCTGGTCGCTCTGGTGATGGTAAGTGTCGTTCAGGTTTTCAAAGGGAAAGTCACTGTAGAGATAAGAAGAAGCGTAATAAAACAAACATACTTTACATGGAGAGAAGGAACTGTTTCAAATCTTATGTTGAAATAATAGGGCAGTTTAACTTAAAATGCAAGTACAATTTCTGCCTTAAAGATGTATGCCAATTAAACTCATGTATGAGAGTTGTCTGTTATTCTCTCTCTCTCCTCTCAGCCCTCCACCTTCTTTCTCCCCTCTCTTGTTCTCTCTCTTTTATCTCTCTCTTCTTTAGAGATGAGATCTTGTGAGATCAAATTGTTGCAACACTGTGCCCACGCGTAAAGAACAACTCCCTTAAGATTTTTCTTCTGTTATACACATGACTTTTGGGGGGTGACTTCCATTTTTCAAGAGAAAGAATAAGACAGAGAGAGACTGAAAAGGAGAGTGAAATAGGCATATGTGCACACAGTGATGGGAGGGGTGGGACCAGCTGCTGCCTGCAGAACTTAAGCCATTAAGTGTATGATGTGATTGACAGCACATAATTAAAGACTGACACATTCTAGGCAAAAGCATGTTCTACATCCCGTAAGCTCTGAGCCAGACTTGGTTTAGAAAATCCATTGTATATACTCTGGGTTAAGAGCAGATACGACTGATGAACAAACACTTACACAAATTTAGACACACAAATCACCTCAGCAAAGAGTAGCACATTTTCACACAGAACTTGACACAAGTTTAAGACACAAGTTTTTCTGTCTGCGTGAGCTAAAAGGCAATTCATGTGTGCGTGAGCGCGTGCTCATGTGTGTACGTGAGCGCTCTCTGCTGTGGAGGAGAGCAGAGATCAGGAGGAGGAGAGCTCTGAGCAGTATCAGGACCATGTATTTATCATATTGTGAATTAAACTAAGCATTGGAGAAGGGATTAACTGTATGACGGACTCTCAAACGTTTGACACCTCACACCTTGTGAGAGACATCCAACAGAGCCAGGTTCATTTTTCAATACTATGCAAAATACAGCTCTTTTAAGCTTTTTTGTTCTTTTCTTTTCTTGAATGCACCTTTTATTGTTTTTTCAGTTGATGTACTTCAAGAGAAAATCTCAGTAAGTTGTTGTACTCATTTAAGATCACATTTAGCACAAACTTGACATTACCTTTGTGTCCAGGCTTGATGAGCTGCGACACAGGATGCTTCCTCTGTACAGGTATGACCCTGCAGAACATGATGAACATGAGGATTTAAACTATGACAGTGAGGAGGACGAGGGAAAGAAGGTAGGAAATAAAACATCAATCAAAATAAACAAATACAACAGCACTGGGACACATTAATGTTATTGGTTTTCTTTGCAACAGGGGCTACTACACAAATATGGACGTCTCTCTGTGAATTCTGACTATGGAGCAGATAAAGTAAATAAACTACTATAAATTAGGTCAATAAGAGACATATTTTTCAATGAAGAACAGTGTTTGACTGCATTTGCTAACCTGGTAATGGAACAAAAACAAATGCAAAGCTTGACACCTTCTCTGTGTGCAGTGAAGATTCAGAAAGTGTGGACATGATTCACAACAAAGACGTGGCTGTTGTCAGTTAAATAACTTCACACCATGAACATAATGTGGAAAGTTTGTTAGGCTAGTCTCTGCAACGAATGAGAGCATTCAATAAATGTAAAATAAAAGTGTGGGTTCTTATATTTATTCTGAATCTGCAATAGCTCAATTTTTATAACTTGAAAGTATGATAAAAACTTGTATAAACATGTGCTTTTGAATAAAACAGATTTCAGCAGGTTTATCTTACAAAAAAACCACACTGTACATGCTGTATAAAACATATATTAAATATACTTTATATTACAATATCTGGACATACCAAAGTTCTTTTTTCAATGTGAGCTAGCCAATATTAGCAACAATTCAATGAGGACTTTTTTTCTCTCCAAGGTTCAATAGCACCACTCAGTGGTGAAAAATAAAAATACATAAGTATTATTTTAAGTATCTGCACTTTACTTACAGCTGGGGTACTTAACTTGTTAGTATGAAAATAATTAAACTGTAACTTTTCCATCAAAAAGTAAACAGAGAAGTAGCCTTTTGTGACAAAGCGTATACAGCTGTATACTATCTGAATCAAATAATACATTTGTGTGATTGTCATGGAAACTTTAGCTGATAGTAGAAATAGTAGCGATTTTTGGGGCAGACATTTAGATTTTTTGCATATTAGCCATATCAGCCCGATTTTGGCCAGTATTTGATCAGGCAGTTGTTTAGGTGACAGCCGTCCTCTGCACAGAGGAGTAACAATCACAAGGATCAAGACTTGGGTTTTCAATGCTTGCGGGCATTTTCTTGAATTGCTTTTTAAAATGTTTTAATTTTTGAAGCATGTTTAATTCATTTAACAATGAGACAGCCAAACAGTTAAAACTTTTTTTGTTTAAATATTATTATTATTTTTCTATATATTGCCTCGTCCAGCTATGTTTTTTTAAAAACTAAAATAAGAAGTCGTGAAAATTGGTCATTGATATGAGCATTGGCTGACACAATTTTGAAATATCGGCATCAGCCAAAGAAAAACCTATATGAATCGATCTCTAGCTGAAGCAGTGTCCTGATTGGCTGTGCTTGGATGGACCACCTCAGTTACTCTTGGCAGTCTGTAAGAAGCAGTTCTAAAGCCAGGAAAAAGACAAAACTTATTGTGGATATTAATAACCATGTGACAAAGAGGACTAGGGACTAGCTTTAAACACCTGCTTCTGATTTTGTAGTTTGAAATTCAGATACTCCAACTATAAGTAGGTTTAACAGTGGATGTTTATTTTTCCTGTTACATTCCCACAATACAGAGAGTACTTAACTGTAGCCTACTTTACACTCCACAACATTGTTTAACCAGATACAAAAGTCAAAAGTAAGATTCTCACAAATCATTCTGTGCAACGTTAACATCCACATGAGCTCATTTTGGCTGCAATTATGGCTTAGGAACATCTTTTTACAAACAGCAAAGTGAAACTGAAGTGGACCTTTTGTCACCATCTTGTCACAAAGTACAGCGGTTATAATAAACTTTTTTGCCCTGACGAAGACCTGAAAGGTGTCGAAGCATGTCCCTGGTATACTAAAGTTATATTTATAATACTATATGTTATATTAAAGTCATACAGTACGTTGAATCTCCTTTTCTGCTGTTCTGCAACTTTTCCATAGTTTTTTTTTTTTTACTGTTTATTTGCTTACTTTAATAAATGCTTGCCTTCGTTTTGAACCATACACATCACTTCACCATCACTGGCGTTACTTGGACAGCAGATGGCAGTGTTGCTTTGTTGCCAATTAGACTTAAACGCTACATTTCGAAAATAATACCCAATATTAAAGCGTACTTTAAGCCAAAACATGTGTGTGCAACAATGACGATGAATACGACATAATTATTTAGGCATAACTTACACACGAACCCCCCTAAAATACGTTTAATAATGAAATCTCTGAAGAGTTTATAAGGCGCACCTGATTCTGTTGGATAATTAGTCGTTTCCTCTGTTTTTTGAAAGCTTTCCATTTTCGTGGAGAAAAGATGAAGCTACACAGGACACAAAGGTTAACAAAATCACTCATTTATATCAAATACAACGCTTAAATATTTAGACTAACTTTTCTTCTCGCTCCAGCTTGTGCAGAATGGCGCTGGGCTGCGTCTTCTTGCTCTCCATCCTGCTCTCCACGGCGCTGACTTTTCCTCCGCTGAGAACCGACACGCTGCTCTGCTACTTCTGCCCGCTGCAACACAAAACCAAATCGTGCCGTAACTTCACCACCCGGTGCCTGCCCGACGAGGTGTGCGCCAGCTCCAAGGGCAGCTTCGCGGGAGTCCACGTCGTGTCCGCCCAGGGATGCGTAAAAGGCACCTCTGCGGTTCCCACGAGTTCAAGTTTGGTTTGGGCGTCAGGTACAACGTCAGTCACACGTGCTGCTGCAAAAATAAGTGTAACTACCGGCTGACACCTGCGGAGAGCGTGAAAGTGCTGCTAGGCGTGATTCAAGCGGTGGAAAGCGGCGTGAATGTTTCGATAACGGCTGTCCAAGAGCAGTTTTCGGATTCGTGTGAGCATTATGTACCGCCACCGATGGTTAGATCTGCAAAAGGATGACATTTAAGCTAGCGGAAGAGGCCTGGTGTCCAAAGGCACTCAATTGTTTAGCATTTTTGTTACTTTTTAGCCGTGCGTAAAAGTGGACTAAAATGACTCCAAATAGAAAAAGATGGACCTGCCAGCCATTTTTGTCATTTGATTGTAATAAAAAAAATAATGTTATTAACCTTTTTTTTTTTTTTTTTTTGTGCTGGTGGTGGGACGTCTTGACAAATTAAAAGGGGCGTGGTCTTGATATGAAAAGACAGAAGAGTTACAAGACATGTGCATGCAAGGGTGAAGAAAAAATAAGAGTGGAAGGATTTGTCTGGCAACTAAATCTTTACAATGTCGAGGTAAAGACCGTTTTAAGATTTATTCCTGCATTTTTGTCAAAGTTGTCAAAAGCTTGAATTGGTTGTCAATGTAATTGGCAACACCTGGGTAGAAATGTGCTACAAGCTGCAAATAAAATGGCTACACTGAAGAAGCTGTGAATTATTTATGGTTTATTTTTTAAATCTCGGGATGTAATCTTTTAGTCAAAATAGACAAAAAGCATTTTAGCATTGCAGTAAAAGGAAATATTCTTACTGTGAGCTCAGTTCACATACTGGATAGGTCTTGTAGACTTTAGAATTCAGAAATCCATGGTTTGGAGCTCCTGTGGAAATAAAACATCTGGGTCATCTTTTCTTTTCTTTCATTTCCTATGGCTGTAGTTCTTCTGTAGTTTAATTGATTAATCGGTCAATGTAGTCTGAGTCAACCAAAATGTGCGTTAATCGGCTAAATGTGATATTTAGATTAGAAGGAGCAATATATCAAATTTGAGGTGTGATTTTTGTTTTCCGGATATACAAATAAAAAATGTATATATAGTGTATTGTTTATATAAAACGGTACAAAAAGGACAAAGACATTTCGTAAACTTTCAAATAAGGATATGTAGATATGTATTTTTGAGTCTAATTTAATAGACATCTTATAATTTTCTGAGACCTCCAATAATAAAGTATAAAGATATTTGTGTTAGATAGATGTATTATTGTATAAATACCATGTGGTATTTTATCAATCTGCCAACCCAAAATGTTAAAAGATTTACATTGAACAGTATAATAAAACAAATTAGCAACAGATTTGGGACCAAAACATTGGTCTACCTTTGCTTGAACTTAGCTTTAAAGCCCATAACACATTTTTCTAATTTTGACTTAGTTTGGTGTGTTAGTCTCTGTGGTAAATATTTATCATAGTTTTACAACAGTTAAGTTGCAATTTATGAAGAAATTGACAAACAAAAGGTAAAAATTAGAGGAAGTAATCTGAGTTCTATAACAGAATCCCTCCACATATGTCGTCAAAAAGACATTATACACACAATTAACACTTTTACTGGGAGTTTAAGCAATAATTTAACACAGTTAAAGTCTTATAAGTTCTAATACTTTGTCACGTTGTCACATCTGGGTTAGTTATGTTGATTTTGGCCCAGATTTACAATGTGGTTGCTAGGTAACAGTTGTAGATTCCCCTCCACATATGCCATATTTACTGGACAAAAGACAATAATAAACTTCCTAATAGCAACCAAACTGGGTAAAAACAAGCTAAGTGTTAGTCAAATCTTAATCATAATCGTGTTTGCTATATTTTACCAAAAAAGTACTCCAACCTGTCATACGCACTTGACCTATACTGAGTATGAAAATACTAAAGTTACAATCAAAAATATGTATTTTATTTTTATTTTTTGCTTCAGAGATTTTGCCACGCCCCCTTTTGTCAATTTAAGAGAAGCTCATCCCCTAAACTCCACCCACAAACACATTTGAAACACCTCAAACTCATTGAAAAGCATTGGGAGAAGGGCAAAGGAGGGGCTCAGAGAGGAGAGCAGCAGTGTGATTGGACACACAGCAGGTGTCTGCAATTAGTGCTTCATTTTGAGTGGAAAATACACGCTGAGATCACATGGAACCTGGAGCTGACATGAGAGGCACAGCCAGTTTGTGACTATTTTGACCTGAAACCTGCTAATTTGATCAGTTTGCACTAAAAATGCCAAAAAATGACTCAGAACAGTAGACAATGCTATTTAAACACCATATACATAGTTTAACAACCAAAAAAAAAAAATTTAGGGTTTAACTTCTCTTTAATGGGTTGATGGGACAGACTTTAGTCAACCAAGAATTTATTTGGTATTTGGAAATATTTGTTAATATCGCCCTGTCCTCGAGGGTACTTGAAATAAAAAACATTGTGAGCTGCTGTTTGATTTTGTGTGGCCTTAAAAATAAAACTACACCACTGACCAAAACCTGTATAAAGTTTGAACATGTCTTTGCCTTGCAGACAGAAGGCTGTGCTGATCTCAACACTGTGGCTGAACCTTATGCTTCCCTCTCTGCTCTGTGAAAACCTGCGCTGCTTCTACAGTCCTTACCAGACCCAGGAGAAGCAGGCCACGTTCAAGCTCGTGGTAACTGAGTGTCCCCCAAAAGAGGTGTGCTACAAGGCCCAGGGGAGCTTCGGGACCCACAACGCGCTCACACAACGGGGTTGTATGCTTCTAGAAAAGTGCAACCACGTGGCGAAAGTCCGCCTGAGGGGAGCCATTTACAACACGAGCTACTCCTGCTGTGATTGGTCCTACTGTAACTCCAGCACCGGAGTCACAGCTGACTTTATCACACTGTTCATTACGGCTGTCCTGGCACTCAAACTGATGGCACTGTGAAGACTTTAATCAAAATGTTCCTCTGCACTGGTTTGTACTGGTGCAGAGGAACAACAAACAGCCTCAGCACTGACTAATGCTGAATGTTTGCATAGTATTGGTTTTCAACAATACTGGAAAAAAGATTTTAATATCTGTATTGTAAATTCTCTGTTCTTTTAAAAGACATTTGTAAATAATAAAAATGTACAATTTTACTCTTGAATCCTTTGATATTGTCAGAAGACACCTGTCAGATCTCAGAAGCTAGGCATGTTGGGCCTGGGCACTAGTTGGATGGGAGACCACAGTGGGATTAACGGAGGAGAAACTCATCGATGTGTCCTTAGGCATGACACTTCACCCACATTGCCTAGTATGAATCTGATGTGTGCGTTTGGTTGGTGGTGGTCAGAGGGGCCACAAGGCAGCCTCGCTTCTGTCAGTCTGACCCAGGGTAGTTGTGGCTGATATATAGTATCTTACCACCATCATAATGCATCATGTGAAGCATCTTTGGGTGTTATGAAAAAACTCTGTACAAAACCAATGCATTATTATAAAAAAATACTAATAAAACAAAGACAGCTTGGACTTATTAGCAGCTGTTTAAAATGACTTGATGAAATGAAAAAAAAAAAAAAGCTGCACAATGGAAAATGCACAGGAAATGTGCTTTCAAAATGTAATTTAATTTACACAACATAGAATTGGCTAAATCATATTTTATGTTGTGTTTATAATGTAACGAAATAGTTTATGTAGTTAAAACATTACTTGTTATTTACGTAAAACCAGACTGGACTAAAACTAGACTAGAGCTGGACTAAACCAGGACCAAAATTGGATAAACCAGGATTAAAACTGGTATAACCGGATAAACTGGACTAGACCAGGACCATCAAGACTAACTCGCATGAGCAGTGTCTTAAGACAATTACATTTGTTTTGAGTTGTACAAACCTTTTTCACTTATTCCAAGCTCTAAAGGACTAAGTCAAAAAACGTCTTAAACTATATGTGCTTATTCTATTGTGGGATTTTCTTTCACTTATTTTATTAGATCTTGACTTGTTTAAGTATTTGTTTTAGATTGTGATTTTTTTTTCCATGTACAATTCTTAGCTTTGACACATTTTGACATTTCACAGAATGACAAAAGACAGAGAAAGTTTGAGGTTTGGACAGGTTTTTATTTCCCTTTTATAAGGCTGTTGGGTCTCCCCATAGTGGATATACATATATATACAGGAGATTGCTATACTGGAGTAACACTGAGGGTAGAGGGTCCATATTACACAGACTTCAAAAAACAACACTAACAGAGCCTCACCTCCAGGTTTCCCAAATCAGCAGAAAGATCAAGGGCTTTGGGGGTTTTTGGGGAGTCGAAGAACATCACAAGAGAAGTCAAGGGGAAGAAGGGGACATGGTGCAGCCTGAGAACCGGACTCGACTGCCTAATAACTTAACACTAGAAAAAAAACATACAGATTTCACGCACAGTGCATTTTAAATAGGTCACGTGAAGAACCATTTACCATAAATATCTGTATTCTCGGGAGCCAACATATATAAAAAATGATAAAAAACAAACATTTGTCAGTCTTTTTTTTGTTGTTTTTTTCGTTCTAATTTTCACTCTTTCCATGTCGTGCAAATCGTTCTCGAGTTCCTTCTTGTCGAGGAGGTGGGGCTTGTACCACCATTGCCTACATCCATTCGCTCCAAACGTAACCCAGTAATAGCCCCACAACCCCTTTTCCCTTCGTAAAAACATATGAATTAGTAAAAAACAAACGAGAAGAACACCACAGTCAACTCAGCACGTAAATAGAACCCACAGACACACAGAACACCAACAACACAGAAATCAATTTTTATAGATATATTTTTTGTATAGCTTGATCGCCATTTCTGCGCTTCATGGACGGTTATGGTTTGCGACCTGGCGTACCGGGCGGATGGCAGTGGAGTGGTTCCTCTCCCTTAGCGGCTCAGCGGAGATGAGAGCTCTCCTGTTGGCTGGTTAAAACTTCAGCAGTGATAATACTTTTGAAATTCACAGTGTGGTTAAGAGGATATGATGGGAACGAAAGGGTAAAAACCGCCAAGGGACATTTGCACATTGCGAAAACGACAAAGAAAACGTTGACCATCCGAGGAGAGAAAAGTAAACAAAATGGTCGCTCGACTTCTTCCATCATCTGATTTGCCATCCCGCCGACCTGCGTGCTTACGATTGGCTGGTGTGTAAAACTGGATAAAAACGGCTTGAGGGGATTTGCGGAGAGGTACGGCTGAGAAAAGTTCGCAGACAACAGGGTGGATGGACGGGAATCAGCAGGGCAAAAAACGTGTGGAGATACGAGGGTGTGCGTGGGTTGCGGTGATTGGCAGGTCGATGGGCGGATCCCGTCTCAGCTCACGGTTCAGGCGCGCAGTCGCAGCGCCCGCCTCTTTCGGCTGTAGTAGTGGCGCGCGCCGGTCTGTCTGGCGAAGTTCATCATGTAGTTTTGCTTGCGAGTGCTGCAGGGACAGAGAGACAGTAAAAAGAAAGGAGCAGTTTTGGTATTAGAGACCATTAGAGATCGCTACAGTCGCTACTTTTCTCATGCACTTGCCATGCAGCTAGAAAAAACAAAACAAAACGAATGAAGCTTCTAGGTACGATTGACTATTTTCATGCTGCTACTTGATGTGGATGATGGTTCGAAGCCAAAACCTCAAACGCTCAACAAGAATGGTAGTCTACACAGCGTTTCAAACTGTTATGCAAATGCTGTTTAAGTGTCATAAAGGTAAAATTGTTTTCCAGTGAACCAGCTCACTTTCCTTGATTCCAGCATTTCCAAACATGCTACTTACTTCCTGACATCACTGGCATGTTGGAACATTCATCACTACATTCATTTGGACCATCTAGTGTTGCATGGTCCTAACCAGTGAGCAAAAAAATCTTGTATATTTTTGATCCATTAAAGCCTCATTTCAATTAGCCTGGACCGGTTTATTTTGGAGCAGTTTGTGTGTTTATGTTAATGATGGTGAGCATTTCTCCAGGCTCCTGAGGGTCTGCTGATGTCACTCACATATAACACAGGTTTTCTTAGATAAATAAAATCTAAATTGTACCTGATTTTTACTTTTTCTTTCTTGCATCTGAGTGATTCAAAAAAAGACATGTAATAATTCTTGTTGTGACGCTGTGACACTAAAGTCAGGCTGCTGTAAACAAGCAACTACATGCGGTTTATTGTCACCTTTTTGTATTTATTTAACATTTCTGCTATGTCTTGCCAATCGATGTGCCTTTTTATACTTTTATTTAATGCATTGAGAGTGGATCATGTTAGACACTTTATGCACAGGATTTGTAATTGTGTTTTGCCTTAAGAAACAGGAACATCTGATGTGATGTGCTAGCTCGGCTTTGCTCAGTCTATCACAGCAACAAATAAAGTTTTCATCACTGAAAATACGGATCAAGTCAGCGTTTGTTGAGGAACATTATTTCATATTTCCATCTGCTCTTTCCTTAGGGTTTTCACCTCAGCCTGTGTTTTTCTTGTCCAATCATGTGCTTATAGAGCAAACCTGGGCAAATTGCAGCCCGGGGCCGAATGCGGCCCGCGCCTGGTTCACAGGCCTCAGCACATTTTGTTACTCTTTTTATTTCTTCTTTGATTGACTTATAGCTATGGGAGATGTGTTTTCACTTGTGTTCTTAATGAATATCAAAGCAAATAGATCAATAAATGAATAAAACTGAATAAAAAGCCTCTATTTAACAGAAATGTGCTTGCAATAGTTAAAATTTTTTTACACCAATGATTATAATCCGGCCTCCGCCCTCGTCTGTATTCGAATATGGCCCTCGGGAAATAATTGCCCACCCTTCTATAGAGGGTACCGGAGTTAGCTGTGAAAGGCCTGTTCCAGGGTCCACTGTGAAAGCAGGTCAGACCCAGCGGGGGTCGCTTTGAACAGTGCTGTTATGCACAATACAAAGCTTCTGGATGATCCTACACCTTTTGTTGGAACCCAGAGGCACCAGCAGCTTCAAATACACCTTCCTTAGTAATTTCTTTTTCTTTATTTGGTGTCTGAGATCTGAGTTTCACTGAAAAACACATTTTCTTCATTTATGACACCTAAGCACTTTGCATAATAGTTTGGAACGCTATGCTTTCTACTCCAAAGGAACTCTATAGGTTTTTACATAAGGTATCTATAAAGCAAGACGCATTGAAAGTGTTGTTAAGGGCAAACTAAATGTTGCAGGACACAGACGAGATACAGGACATGACACACAAACTACCACTGACATAAGGGCAACACAAGCACAAGTGAGGCCCAAGTGTTTCTCTGATAATAAAAAAAAATACTTTAAAATAAATGAAAGCCACCAAAGTGCAGGATTGCAAGGAGATGAGGTTAAAGTTAAATACAAAAGTGCTGCAAGAGATTGCGCTTGCTTAGCCTGTTATTGCTTCTTCCATCCCGCAGAGCGGTGCCGGTGAGCCGGGAGAGCAGCCAGGGCAGGCAGGTGCCTCTGTGAAGCGTGGGGTCGGGAGGGGCAGGGTAAAGGATGGTGTCATGGCTGATGCTGAGGAGGTGGAAGCATGGATGTGTGTGTGGTTAGATGTGGTGTTGTCCAGAGAGTCACTCATGTTGTGTGGACAATCATGAGTCACAAAGGGAAAACAGCCACTGCAAAAAGCCAGGGTGGGTCTTTGAGTAAGATTTACTCTTTTAAATCTTCACAGTCGACCTTGCCAAGAAATATTGATGCAAGGTGCTTCACTTGTAGCAGAAGTTGGTGCACAAAGACTTAACTCAGTGCTTTGGCTCAACAAAATCTGTAATACAGTAAGTTTTTCTGTAGCAGAAACAAGGTCAACAGACGTGGACACGTCACACATTAAATACACAGATTATATAAGCACTGGACAATACATCGAAAAGAATCGACGTGTCCTGCCAACATTCTGTTATACCTTTAGTAGATTGACTTGTCATTAGGTGTTGGGTTATAGAACATGTGTGAGAGCTGTCTCTGTGTTGCCTCCACCTGGACACTGAGCGACTGCTTGCCCATAGACTGACCAAAGCGAGGGCGTGAACATGATTGTGACGAGGTGAAGGGTTTGTGACAAATGAAATGAGTTGCGAAGGACGACAGCGGGATCAGGTGGAGGAGGGAGCTACATTCAGGAAGCGCCGGAGACTTACCTGACACTACAGCCATGCCAGAGGGAGCAGAATACAGAAGAGAGCAGAGGTTAGAGCGCGAGAGGGGGGAGACAGGAGGAGAGGACTGCTGTCCCGTAGAAAGGTCTGAGAGGGCAAGAGTCCCGGCCTTTGGGGGCTGGGCCAAAGCAGATAGAAAAGAAGAAGAGATTGAAGAATCAAGAGTTTAGGTAAGAGGGAAGAGAGACATTTGAAAAGGATGATGAGGGTTGGGACAGCAGCAGAAGTTAAGAAATAAAAAGAATAGAGAGCATCCCAAAGATGGCATGCCATAAGAAGGGAAATCAGGGAAAGCATTGAAGGAAGAGTTTTGTGGATAAAATGTAAGTCAAGCACAGGAGCGGGTGCATAATAAGCAAGGGAAGTGTGCAGGAAGGCAAATCAAACAATTGGGCCATAGCAAAAGAGGAGTGGTGTATAGGAGTGGTAACAGAGAAAAATAAACAGAGCATTGTGTGAGGATCTTGTGACTTTTTTCAGCAGACACTGTTGAAAACCAGGCAGCGGAGGCAGGTGGGACAGGTCATGGCCACATTAACAGGGACAGCTCAGGCGGATCGGGACAAAATGCATGTATTCTGGTGTGTCTGTTTTATATGTATGTGCTATTTAAGTATGTTTTTAAGTCTTCGTTTGCATAGAATTTGACAAGAACAGTTAACAGCTGGTTAATTCAAACATTATGCTTGAACATAGCTTTAGCACATGCAGACAATCCATTCAAAATGCTTTCAGAGTCTATGTACATGTAGCAGCTAAGCCATATTTTCAGTGCAATGTAGAACAAGTGCAGAGTTTAGACATTTTTATGCTCAGCTCTACACAGCAAAATTTGTTTTCCTGACCTTCTTAAAAATCTAGATTTTAGTTGTTTTGATTGCTTATCTAATGTGGAATATTTGACTGGTTTCAAGGTACTTTTGGAGAGAGAATTTGGTTTGAAATTGGAAAATTTTGTAGCCAAAGGGGTGTGTAATATTTTCTTAACTGATTGGCAAATAATATGTCTTAAAGCAAGGAGTAAAGTCACCAAATCAGTAAAAGACCAATTTATCAAATAAATTTATCTTAAATTTGTAAAAAAAAGTCTGAAATTAAGGATACAATTCAAGAATGAAGAACATTTAGCTTGTCTTGGAATAAATTTTCTGCAATAAACAAATGATGCTCGACTCCTACAAGACACTGAAAACATGATGACTTGAAGCCCAAAGCTGTAGGTCAGAGCTTAACAAAAGCTAAGAAGCCAGAAGAATGCAGCCAGTTAAGCATTTACTGCACACATGTACTGAGTCAATCTCCCTGTGTTTGAGTGAAAATGTTGCTCTTTACTTGAGGCAGAAAGGAGCAGATCAGGGGCTTTGTAGGGGCCAGTCGAGGCCTGGGGCCGTTGGGAAATGAAGTACTCACAGAACTACTTCCACATGGTCCAGTGCCCACTGGTCATGTCCCGCACCATCATGCCGCGGCTGCCACCATCGCAGCATCACGCCTTTGACCCGGGCTTCTCTGGAGAGGTCAAGACAGGATTCAGTACTCATTCAAAAAAATACAGTCATAAACTCTAAACTGGGACGATCTTGGTCGTCTGGTATGAAAAGGTTTATGATTGTGGGAAAAATCTTGAAATGTGGCTCAGAATTGTAGGTCAAGGTCTGAGAGTGAACAACACAACTAAACTTGCACTGGGCTCACACTGCCTCCAGTTTTGATTCAGATCCGTCTGGGCACGGTGGCCACTCACACAGAGACTAGATTATGCATGCGTATGGACAGAGACTGTTGGCATCCAAGCCACAACTTCACACTCAACTTGGAGTTCATGCGATCACTGACATGTTTAGGAAATACTGGTAAACAAAAACACTTCCGTCAAGTTTTGTTCTTATTTCACGTCAGTTCATTTTCTGCTTGATTTTTTGATAAAGCACAAGACGTTATTTACCTAACATCCTCTGGTTAAATAGTAATGTTTATGTCTTTTTTGACACATCTGTATATAGGTAAGTAATGATTTTATTGAAAACCACCAGATGCCTTAAGTGCGGTTCGCTGGACCGGATGGATTGCTGGTTGGCCTCTCATTACTTTTCAAGAAACAGAAAGCCTACAGGACGCCAAACCGGAGTACGGACAGGATGCAGTGTGAGTCCAGAGCCTCAGATTAACTGACTGACCAAGACTGATCATGTCAAACATCACAGACTAAACAAAATATCTAAGATGTATTATTCCTAACATCTTATAGTGTGGTATCTATACATCAAATTCTTCGATAGCAGTCGGACAAACTACTGTACAGTATTAGTAGGTGAGCATAGAGCTCTTGAAGCTGACGTTACGCTATCCCAGCATGCACCACGTATCCCCAGACCGGTAGTGACAATTCATTGTGTTCAAAGACGTCGCCTAGGATTACAGAAGATTTGACAAAAAAAAAAAAAACCTTTTGTCTCAAGATCAAATTGTTTAAATGGTCAGCATGACTAAATGTTAATGCACATTTATAATAATAAAATGGTTTCATACAAACATCATCAGGCACACCTTTATCAATATAAGAACGTGGAAAGTGAATCCGATGTGCAGAAATGGCAAATTCAGAGCCCGATTGGTGCTGCCTAAACTCGTAAAAAGCAAACTCTGGCCACAAAATGGTCGCTTATCTTTAATTTGATTTGTTTATAGTCATACTTTTATTTAGATAAAGTATAAAAGCAAATTTCAGGCTTCTATCTTTGGATACAATGGTGCCGTCACCGCAGCAAGTTTAGTCACTCGAGTGCAGGAGCTCTATAGAAAATAACATTAATAGTACTCACAGTGGAATGTTATAGGACACTCTTTGGGCCTTTATGAAGTCTTTGGGCTGGTGCTGGGCTATGACGTGCCAGCTAACCCCATTATTGACACTGTATTGTAATAACACAGCTCGATCCACTGTGTCTGTTTGGTCCAGTGCTATGTTACAACTGTCTGTCTGTGCCACGCTGCCTATCTGCAGCACAAACATGATTTTACTGTGAAGAGACAAAGCAGAACGTTAGAAAAAGCAACACGTACACAAAAGTATTCATTGTGACTGATAGTATATTAAATGTGCATGTTTTGGTAGTACCTGTACCTGGCCCTAGTGAGGTCTAGCGGTTTAGTAACTGCCTGCCTCATCTTACAGCCATTAAAGTAGAGAGAGTCTCCGTGGGCGTGTGGAGACAGCTGCCCACAGCCGTTGCCCACTCCGCCTCCCTGAATCAGCTGCCAGCTCTGCGGAGACACGCTGCCCGACTCGAAATTATCCTTTATAGAGCTGGGGAGGTCGGTGCTGGTCAGGGAGCAATCATCACCTGGAGAAAAAAAGAAAGTTCAAAAGGCGACGATAGTAATTAAATGAACAAAACTTGTGCTGTTGCAACTTTTATGTTGTGTTTAAGTGATACCACAACATTTTGTAAGTCAATTAGATATAAAGGGGACAGATTATGTAAAATCAACAAAAACGTTTAGTCATAGCATACCAGTTTTCTCTCATCATAATTGTATCTGGATTGATTCTTGCATGTTTGAGTAATGTTGTATTGCTCCACAAATCCCTGTTTTCCCCTCAATTTCATTTGACTCCAGCTACTAGATCAGGTATCGCAGGACTCCAAATGGTTCCCAAAAAGCAGGAAATACAGTCGTCCGATCAGCGAGCAGGAGCGGAGGGGTGCACTGGCTAAAACCAATCTGAGTTGAGGTGGCAGACTGTATGTGTTCTCATCCTTTGACCCTGTGTCTAATATTAACCGAGAAGATGATATTGTACCTTTTGCAAGTTTATCACATAGAAACAGAAAATCACTGACACACAAGTTTATGTTCTATTTCCTGGATTACAAAATTACCAAAAAGCAGTGATTGGTTAAATAGAAAAACTCCCCGTCTACTGTGAAGCAAACGAACCCCAATGATGCGATGTTAGACGGTTTCCACAAAGTGAAAGAGACTGGCTGATTGTAAAGGATTTTGTATTTTAAATGCTTATTTAGCTATGTTATCAAAGTGTATTTCAAAGTGTGTTCGCTTTGTGCTGACAGACTGCTGTCTTTCTTATTTGTTTGGCAAGAAGATTGTTCCTCTTGTTTCCCGTAATGACTTGTTTTGACATGCATCATGCTTGTATGTTGCTCGTATGTAACCTCCCATTTGTATACGTAAGAGTTAAGGTAAAAAAAAGAAGTTGAGGAGCTGGTGACTCTTTGGTTTATTTTTATATCTAGATGAATAGTTCTGTTAAGCGCCTATCAATTATTAATAACTGTGTGATTTTTTGACACTGTTGCATCAGTCTAACCTATCCCTGCCGCTTTGTCTGTATTTATTTGTGATACTCAAGACGTCATTGGTAAGTCACCATCCACAACCAAATTGCCATGTAGATAACTTCCATCAATAAAATAATTTTTACAGATAGGCAGGGGTCACTTCTGCAGTTTTGAACAGAAGTCAGTAGGTCTGTTTCTATTTGTAAATAAATTTGGTTAAATTTATGTTTTTCAATAAACAATATATAAATTAGTGATCTATATATGCCATAGTTCATTACTAAAAACATGTAAATCAGGGGTGCTCACACTTTTCCAGCTCGCAATCTACTTTTAGTTGAGGCAAGGCCCAAAGATCTACCTATTGTTTTTTGTACTGTATGTATATATATATTTTTTTTCATCATCAATTTAAATTATAAGACTTTGTTTATTAATCAAACATAAAGTGTATAATAGGCTACAAGCACCTAATTTTACTTGAATACATTCATTAGAACAATTTAACAATTAACATGTAGGATTTTTAAACCTGTAAAATAATCTGGAAGAAAACAATGTAGCTAATTATTCTGAGAAATCAAAATCACTTTGTTTTCTAGAGTTTAACCTCATTCTAACCTCCAACGTGTCTAATAAATCTGATTTTGGTGATCACTATGGTAACGCTCAGGGGCGGGGCTTTGGCTAACATTAAAAAACAAACTCCTTAGTGAGGGTTTGTTATGGCACTGCCTGTTTCCTCTCGCGGCTTTTCTTTGTCCCTGTTTCAAGCGCGTGTTCTCAGTGACTCCGCTGTTGGACACAGAAAGCGTGAGTTCTGCCTGTTCGCTTTAAAGCGTGTGAGCTTCGTTTCTCCGCTGTTGGATGAGGCGCGCGCGTCTACTGTGGCTGTCTGGTTTGGAGCGCTTATATTCCACGAATGTACAGACACGTGGAGCGTGTTGTGACTTTGCTTGAGTTCGGAACATTACAGAGAGTGCGAGTGCGCGAGTGTCGGGACGCACTGATCCCACTACATGCAGGTCCGCCTCGTCGCGGCTCCGGAGCCTGTGTAGCCCTGCGGTCGGATGTGGAGCTGCAGCAGAACGGGCACCGTGCCAAAAGCAGAGCAGGTGAAAACACACAGCACCTCAGAACCAAGCAGTCTCGCTGAAGCTTTCATAAAATAGACTCGCGCTTTTGTATCAAAAAGACACACAAAAGACACTAAACTTCACATAACCAGGCAGGGCTTCGCGATCGACTCCTCCTGCCTCCGAGAGCTACCGGTAGCTCGCGATCGACGTATTGAGCACCCCTGATGTAAATAAACACACAATGCATCTTCTTTAATGCGGATGGAGAGCAGCCAAAATTCTGTACATGCAAAAAGTTAATGAGTGTAGTGACAGAACAGAAAACAGCAATCGAATGACTGGTAAAACTGTGGTAAAACTGGTCTAGAAGTAGAACAACCATGAATGATGTACTGTATACTGTGATTAATTGCACTTATTTGGATTGCACTGTCAGCTATACGTAAAATAAAGCTTCAAAAAATCTTTGTGACATCAAAGTTTCCAATATATAAAAATTTCAGGCCAAGTGAACAAGACTGAGGTGGCGTACCGTGATACCCCTCGTCACAGATGCAGACCATCCCGCTGGTGCAGTACCCATGGCCGCTGCAGAGCCCTGGACACGCCTCTCCAATGTAAACATGGTCCACTCCCCAGCTCTGTCTCTCACCCACGCCCTCCTTCTGAATCCAGCGGAACTGTGTGGCTCTGAAATACACAAAAGCATTTATTTATTTTATTTTATTTATTTATTTGAAAGGGACAATGCACATTAATGAACACCAGTACACAAAAAGCAAAAAGTTAGTTCTATGTATCTTTAAAATTCCCTAAAAAACCTGACTAAAGCTCTGTCTAATGCAAACTGAAACTGTTTCTGAACTTGATGGTGCCTAAACAAATGTCTGCACTCTTTGTGAAGATGACTTTTAAATATGGCCTGATTTTTTCTTTTTTGAAAATTATAAGGAGCAGTAAATAAATAGATAGCATTTCCGCTTCCACCTAATCCCGAGCTCAGACTGCATCCAGCTGAACTCCAGTGTATGAGAGGCTCTCACATGATGGCACACTGTTCTGCAAGAGTGAGCTGTCTCGCATGAGCCAGAATCAAAGGCGGTAACAGCAGCAGCACCGGAGAAGCTGAATATGAGCTATCCTCTCCTCGCAGGAAGTGCATCGAGACAAGACTGAATTTGAACTGGATGCAGTCTGAGAGCAGTATAATCAAATCATCAAATCAATTTATTTTTATATAGCCCAAAATCACAACAACCGTCGTCTCTGAGGACTTCCTAAGATTGTTAATTTAGCAAACATCAATGGTAGAAAATAAAACATTCATTGGTCAAAACCAAACAGTAATACACAAAATAAGAAACAGTGATTGATCAAGCATGTTAAAGGAGATTATGAGTAAACAAGCAAATGAATAATTGTCCTAGAGCATCCCCTCTCCTTAGATCCTCCCTCCTTCTTAGCAAGGAAAATCTAAAAAAAAAAAGACCAGAAACAGAAAAATCTGGAGGAGAACCACAGTGAAGAAGAGATTCACATCCATGGACAGACAGGCTATAGATGTGACTAAAATTAATGCTCATCTAAATGCAGATATAGAGTTTAAGTCTGTAGAGCCAGGGTCCATTATGAAAGCTCTGTATGTGTTCCCTGAAGGCAGCAGAGAGAAGTGAGGGTGCAAATGGAGTCTGAATCACTCTAGAATGGCTGTTTGATTAAATATAAAGCAAGTTACAGCATTCTTTTTGTGTTTTGCTTGATTGTTTATCAGATGGTGACCAAAAATAAATGAACTGAGAAAAAATTGATAGATTTTTCATGACCATTTTGACAAGTGAACACAATAATTCAAGCAAGTGTGTTTTGGCTGGAGAGAAAAAAAACAACACTAAATGTACCCTGAAGAGACATGGTCCGGTAGTGGGACAGTAACTCTTGTCCACGTGGAGCTGTTGACTGGACTGTATATTGTGGACTCATGAAACTGGAACGGTGAGCAGCCCACGTTGTTTACTGAAGAGGGGAGACATTCAGACTGCACCAGCTGCCACGAGTCAGACCTAAAGGCAAAGCGTCATAGTTACAGAACGTTGGTAAGTGAAGTGAAACATATATAGTTTTTAAATAATGTAACATACCTTGCGTCTTTTCTGTATTGTAGCAAAACTGAATGGTGGTCTTCACACATGTCTGCTTCACAACCAACAACAATCTGAAAAAAACAAACAAAAAACATTACATGATTTAAATAAATGTCAAAAGTTTACTGTATCTATTTGTGAGATTTTTACTTTTAAACTTATTGCACACTAGAGGATTTTACATTGTGATGCGGGCCACTGACATGAAGACATTTTGCTTTGATTGTTCATGTCACAATTGCTAACCCTATTTAACCTGCTTGAAAACTCTGTTTACCACCACTTTTCTCAACTTGCACAATTTGAGAAAATCTAATTCTGTTAAGAGTTCATAATTTAAATGTATGCATTTTCAACGAGTAGAATTGACAACGTCCTGGACGAGGGCCTCCTCCTCGTTTCTATAAAAATGTTGTTTCTTTAGCTATCACATGAGCACTGGCATCTGGGACATAGGCCGTCAAAACTTTTAGCACAATTTCGGCAACATTAAATTTGTTTCAGTATTGCAAAAATAACTACTGCTACATTAGGTTCATGTGGACATTACCAACATTACATATTGAAATTTGAATGAAGAACAGTAACCATGAGGGCAAGACCAGATAAACTAGACTAGATAGAATCAAACCAGGTCTAAACAAGTACTAATCTCAAATTATACCACTATTAAGAGAACTTTCTAATGTTTGGAAGATGCATCAGGGCCTGGATTTATTTGGTTAGGGTACCTGATCTGCCCCTCAGGCTTCATATTGAATAGCAGTACACTAAAATGTAGCTTGATTTTACTCCACGGGTCGCGGGTACTTTTTTGCTTTGACCGGTTGTGCTTTTTTTGTTGTATAAACATGTGTGTCAGCTATCATTGGTATTTCTATGCAGCAAACTTCGAAAATAAAGTATACAATACCATATTCTAGTGATGAAAGAGGAAGTATATATTCATCTGTTAAACTTATGTCAGCATGAGTTCATTCTGACCACAGCTTTGCTCCTGTTTGCTGACAGGACAATGGTACTTCCTGCTTTTTCTGAAACCTCTGTAGTTCTGCTTTATATATGTTCTATAACTGGAGTGACATGAAGTTGAGTGGAGGCACCACTAGCCTGGCTACCAAACATGTGAAATAAATACAGTTTTAAAGTATAGTTTGAACTTCCTCTTTCGATAGAATCATGAAGTTACACTGAGTCACTTTAAATACAGAATTAATTGCTTCAGTGAACCAAATCTATTACGTGAAAAGACAAATTTGGCTTAAAATCAGAGGTGGCAAAAGTACACAAGTTCACCTTAGGTAAAAGTACAGTCTCTGAAAAATGACTGGTAAAAGCTCGTCTACTTGAATCAAAGTACAAAAATAAAACATTGCAAATTTACTTGAGTAAAAAAGTAAAAAGTAAAATTACAAAGTTGGTTTTAGGTTCATCATAGTGTATAAAGTGTTTTACAATGAGACAACTACCATAAAGTTTTATTTAATCATGTGTCAAATAGGTAATTAGATTTTGGAACAATTCTGGAAAAAATGTTTAACTGGACAAAAGTCTCGATACGCGACTTCAATGCTGGTAGGCACAGACTTAAGTGGACAAAAAACGTATTTTTAAATTGTAGAGAGAAGAAAGTATTTCTTGAAAACTGTAAGAAGTAAAAGTAAAAAGTATTCAAATTTTTTAGTACTCAGGATAAGCACAGATACTGACAAAAACTACAGTAATTGAGTAAAATATGTCTCTGCTTAAAACCTAGTCTATAATCCTCTAGTGTGCTGAAGGCTTTAGTTTTGCAGAACCTTGAACTGTAGGATATATCCGGGCTGCACTATGAGCTCCCGAGTGGCCAGGATGTTGTGCGTTCTGTCCTGGTTCTTGTTGGGCCAGTAGAGATGAAAAGAAGGGTTTCCACAGAAGCCAGCCGTTCGCACCGCATTCGGATAAAAACTCCAGCTCTCCTCATGGGAAACACCCTCTGATAATCACAACAACAAATCAGATCAAACCGGATCTAAATGCTTAACGATCTGCCAGCTTGTTTACTTACCGTCGTCAAAAGTGTCCAGCAGCATGGATGGATTGATGTCTGACCCACCCACCAAGATGTTATCGATGGCCCACTGTGCTCTCTCCAAACTCGGGGAGACCAGTCCAGAGGAGATGGTAAATGGCTGCCACCAGCGCAGACGGGTGGCATTTGTCAAAGCTCCCTCGGGCAGCACGATGTAATCCCTGCGCACTGACACGTACTTGAGGTAATCCATCTCGTGCAGAAGAGTCCAGGACACGCCTGAAAAGATGTTTGGGAAATAATGAGAAAAGTCCAAATTAAAAAGCACGGTTATGAATGGGAAAATTATGCTGAGTGAGTGTGAAAGACAGAAGATTAGAGGAGTGATCATTTGGTAGGTGTTAATACATGGTTTAAGGCAGAGGTGCCCAACCTTTTTCAGATCATGAGCTACTTTTAGAGTGAGTGCATCCCAAAGATCTACCAATAAATTTACAGTAATGTGATAAACTAAGTCAAAAAGTCTATATTGAAACACTGGAGACCTATATAGACTTTCTTTAATAGTATGATAAAAACAATATAAAAATAATATAAAACCTGCTTCAACATAATCATTGAGCAACAAAAATAAAAAGTCATTGATGAGTTCAAGCTATCATCACATCACTAAGTTGTAGCGCTTCAAACTATCATGAGTGATTGGTTATTACCATGGTAACACTGAGGGAAAGGGATTGAGAAAGTAAACTTTTCCTTTTAACTCTTATCAACAACAAGTAAACTGCTGTAGTAGGTTAGACAACTCAGCGTGAGCCAGTAGGATTCTCCTCCTCCTGCTCTTTCTTTCTCTCCGCTCTTCTCTTTCTCATCCCTCTTTTGAGTGCCGTGCTGTTGGCTTGAGCTGTGTATGGCCGCTGTAAGCTCTAGCGAGCCGACAGTAGAGAAACCTAAACAAAGGCTAAATCCTAATACTAATTCTCACTCAACTTTTTCCTCCATCAATTCATCATTTGTTCATGAATAACTGAGTATTTCTTCATGCTTTTATGCTGTGTTTAGACCAGACAGCGTCTGGAGCGTCAAAGACTTCCAGTTTACATGCTAAGTCAATGTAAACCTGAGTCTAAAGGCCAATTTGCAACGCAAATTTGCATCCAGTGTGTCGAAATTCACTTGTTTGTGCGTCTGCTCAAAAGATCCATTCTGGGATAAATCAAAATCAGTTTTACTCTAAACTTAGAAATAAAAAAATACCTTTAGATGATTTTAGTCAGAAGTTTTAATGAAAATGGGCTCCCCTAATAAGGGGTTAAGAAAGCAAAAGTCATATACAGTATCTTTTTTAGCCTTTTTCGCGCTCCAAAAAAAAGAAATGTATTCAATATATTAACTAATATAAAAAAACACCCTGAATTTGTGATAAAGACATTATAAAGTTCCTTATTTTGGGCTAATTTGAATTATCAAATTTGATTACGTGGACACAGTGTTCTAAAACGTGATACATACATAAGCCTGGACTGGACTGTTGTGACTGGGTCTAACCAAAGCACTGCTCCTACACGAGCCTGTCAGCTCACCTCCATCAGTGGAATAGTCCAGCAGCACACCCTCTTTGCGACACGTTGGGCGGTGGCACATGGTCATATTATCTTCACTCCCAATCCTGGCCCAATACTCCACAAATCTGTCAAACACATAGGGCTTATTACGGCTCAATTTCAACTTTTCCCTGCGGTCTATAGAATACGCTTACTTACTTTGCCCCTCGAAGGTCCAGATCAGCGGTAACGGCCTGTCTTGCATCAGCTCCACCGAAATACAAGGCTGTTCCCTCCACCAGCACTCCGCAGTCTGTGCAGGGTCTACCTCCTTCCAGGACCTGCCACTGGGGACTGCTTGTACCTTCCCAGTCAAATCTTTCTTTTAGAGAAGCCTGTGGAGAGATAAAAGACAAGGCTTACTGGTTTTGCTCTAAAACTGTAAAATCATTTTGTAATCATCAGGTCTGCTCATTTTGTGACAATGAACTGTCTTAAGATAATATATCATCTGGCCAGTGTTTCTTTTTCAAATTTCAGTTGGTGTGATTGACAGATTAATTAGCCAATCAAAGACAAGCATCATCTCCTGTACGAAAACCAACATGGCTGCTTATAACGAAAAAAATACATAGAAAAATATGGAAAAAAGATCATGTAGAACTGCTATAGCCATCGGGTGTTATTCTAAAAAGGGATCCCATGTCTTTTACACCTGCATTGTTTTAATCTAGCTTAATCAATACCTTGAGAGCAGTGCTGGCGTAGCAGTTAGGCCCAGTGAAACCAGGGTCACAAAGGCAGCGTTTGTCCAGACAGTCTCCATGTCCTCCACAGTGACTGTCACACGCAGGGCCGATGTAAAAGTTCTCCACTCCCCACTGTATGTCCGAGTGCTGCTGGTAAAACCGGAAACGGACGGCACTAAAGACAAAGAGAGAAAAATATTGAGTAAAACTCTCATAGGCCTCCATGATCTTCTGCTGTGTGTTTAAGATTCATTCTGGGCATCTCTGCCTAGTGTTTACATTTACAGGAAGGTATAGTATGTCAGAGGAAAGCTAGATTTGTTTCCTTTCTTTGCAATTCCCGAGATGGAGCGCTAGCAAAACTGTTGATGAAGAAACACCTGACTAAAGTATTCTTTTGTAGACATTTTAGAACCATTAAAGTCTGAATGATAGGTTTTTGATAATTTTCAAATTTTAACTTTAACTGAAAGATTGCTACACATTGTAATTATTTTTTATTTCAGATAAAAACATTATTTATATTAAGAAAAAATATAAAAATCTGAGGAAAATACAAGGAAGTAGAGCAGCGCTCAAAATTGATGATGTCACACCAGAAGATTAATGCATTTTATTCTAAAAATAACATTAACAAAATAGGTGTATTCTTGTGTTATATATTTGTCAGTAAAAAAAAAAACAAAAAAAAAAAAAAAAAAAAACATGAAAATAACAAACACATGACTGCGGCCTGGGAGCCGGATGCAGCCCTTGGCATGTTTTAATCAGGCCCACAGCACGGTTTTGAAAAAAAGGAATTCCAACTTATATTTCTTTTTTTGATTGGCTTTGCTAGGGGATTTGTGTCTACATTTGTGTTCTTAATAAATGTTAAAATTAATTAACAAGGGTTAGGATAAATAGCCTACATTTTAAGGAAACATAAATAAATATTAACGTAATAATGAAAAATTGCCGTCCAGCCCTCCATCACTCTCGGGAAAAATGGCTGCCCACATTCTTGTCAGGAATTGACCAGTATGAAACATATAAAATGTTATGAAAATATCTTGAATATATCTTAGCTCTTATTTTAAGTCCTATCCTACCTCTGCTTTAGTTCAAACAACAAGAACACTTTAACACTACTAACAATCCATAACATGTGTCCATTAAGTCCATATAATCTTCTACATATGTTCCATCTACATTTCAAACATCTATAACATACGTGTTAGCTAGGCTGTCGGGCAGAGGGTAGACCACTCTCTTCCAGCCGTCCGCAGAGAAAAACACTGATGGTTGTGAGATCTGGCCTCCACAGCGAGGGTCTGCAGGAAGGCACTGTGGCACGATGTACTTCCACGTCACTCCAAAGTCAGCCGAATACTGCACGTGCACCTGTCTGTCTGCGGGACGCTCCGGTACACTGCACCCAACTGCAATCTGAAACAACACCAATACACATTATACACTCAAATATTATAATTAGTTTACAAGGTTTCTGCAAGGATGGGCATGTCAATTTTAAGATTTTTAGGACATTTTACTACCAATTCTATAAATTAAAGTTGAGCTAACTTATTTCTCTAAAATAGCCAACTTTGTCTTTTCCACTATAATCAGACCACTGTACATAGCAGGGCAATCAATTATGATTATGATTCTTGTCCCAAGCCCGAACCTGGCCAGGCCCGACAACTGATTGATGATTGACAGCTGCTCCAGAACACAGCGCAAAACCACCGCGGTGACAAAAGGCGAGTGTCTTTAATCCGCGCAGGCCAAGGAAAAGATGAGGAAGAGAAAGAAAGCGGATCTGGAGACACATTGTACACATGTAAACACATGAGACACATCATAATGTGCTTTTTCTCTCATTAAAATGCCACAGTTCAGTGAGTGGAGGGGACAGGTTTGCTTGGAGCTCGGGCTCAGACACATAAAGAATGACTCTGGTTCTGATCGGGTTTGGACACTATGTGCGCGGACTCGGGCCGGGTCAGTCTAGTTTTTTTGGGCCCGATCTAAACTCCATCATCGAGCCAGATTTTCAAAATCGATTTGGGCTGAGGTCAGACTGTTTTCAGATCTACTATAATACTAAATACTAAATATAATACTAATACTAAATATGGGGAAGTGTGAAGGAAGCAAAACATAACTACAGGTGTGCTTTTGATAAAAAAGCTACAAAAAATGAAGATAAAAAACTTAAGACATTTTTTCAACTTACAGTATTAAAGCTGTGAGAATAGGAGTACTGGTTACCTTGAACTGCATGACCCAGCCCTTCTCAGGAATAATATCATGCGTGACAGCGTAGACTTCTCTGCCGTCGTCGTTGCCACACACCATCACTCCGTCAGGTGAGCTGCAGAAACGCTGAACCGAGCAGTCTTCTGAGAACAGCCAATGGTCACTCACTGACAAGACAAAACAAATATTTCAACAAAGAAAGTTAAGATTTTGTGGAAAAAAAGTTTGTGAGTGACATGTTGTTAACTAGAGAGAGCATTGTGAGCTAAATGAATGCATCAACTTTGAAGACTTTTTACTCTTCCCATGAACAGTCTGTAATAAGCTTTGTATCTTAACTCCGTCAGTACCTATCGGTGCCTCCTCTTGCTCCTGAGCCTCTCTCTCTGAAGCTCCATCAGCAGGAGTTCTCTCGTGGTTGGGAAGTCCTGCTCCTCCGAACGTGTCTGAGATCTGAGCTCGGGTGTCGGAGCCTGCGATCAGGACGTTATCTAAAGCCCAGTCACTGTGGTCCGCTCCATCGTGCTGAGGCTGCCACCACCGCACCCGCACTCCCTCCTGACGAGCAGCAGGGGGCAGCAGAACATTCACAAAGCTAAAAGGACACAAGCAAAAGGCTGTCAGACTTCAGTTTTTTCATGCCCACAATAGATTTCTCATTTCAAGGCAATAGTATAATAATTTGGCCTACATTGAGGATGTTGGTGTAATATAATGGGACTTAATATGTAAAATCCACTTTTCTTTTTAGTGTTTATCATTTGTTCAGTCAAAGTTGTATTTGGATTGATTGAAGCATGTTTGAGTACTCTTGTATAGAGATCATGCACATTCTGTTATTTAAGAAATGCTTCTCAACATTCTGAGTGAGTAGCAAAAGTATGACAAGAACACCGAATAAAAGCTTTTTTGGTCTAATTTTTTGTTCTGAAACCATTTGTTTGTCAGAAATTTAAAAATAAGCTTTGCCGACTCTAGCTAGCAGAGATGGCAAAAGTACTGAAGTTCACTACTCAAGTAAAAGTACAGTTACTTGTGCAAAAAATACCTGGTAAAAGTCAAAGTCCTGCAGAAACTCCTTTACTTGAGTACAAGTATAAAAGTAAACCTGTGCACAAGTTTCACACTGCTAAAGGCTATTCTCTACTCTTGGTTAAAACTATAAATTAGGCAACTTATTTCACTCGTTTGAAGACATTTATGACGGTTTTCAAAAGATTTGAGCTCCAATCAAATTTGCCACTGGGGGGAGTAAAAAGATTTTACTTTATTAGCAAGTAATTTGAACTAAGAGCAAATTAATTGAAACAAGCAGAAACACCTCGAAGCAAGTCACATAGTTGAGGTACATCAACTAAAACCATTTTTTTTTTTTTCAGTGCACAATTTTGGTTTGTAATGTGTTGAAACATAAGCCTTTACAGTGATTTTTTTTATAATTATTGTGACTTTTATCATGTGATAAATATATACATGTTAGAAATTTTAAAAATTTTCCGTCGTTAATTTGTTCCCAAAGCTCTGATACACAACAGCACAGCAGCTCTGTAGGGCTTTAAAAGAAAAAAAAAAAAAGTTTATGGGCTCATAAAGTAACTCACCTGATTTAAAAAATTTAGGAAATAGAAAGTACAGATATTTCTTGACAAATGTAAGAAGTAAAAGTAAAAAGTCACCAGATTTTGTAATACTTAAGTAAAGTACAGATACTCCAAAAAATGACTTAAATACAGTAAAAATACCACTTCTGCTAGCTAGCTTGTTTGTTGAACATTTAGGACATTTTTTTACTGTTGCACAACAAATAATTCATTCACCAAACGGACTAACACATCTTATTTAAAGATGTGAAGATAAGTTTCTCAATGTGTGATTCTAAAGTCTGTGTCAGTGAAAAATGTGCATTTTTTTTTTTAAATGTCACATACAAACTCAATATTTAGCAGTAGTTGTGGTTGTTTATATTTATTAACAGTCTGTAGCTGCTTTTTTCACATTCTACTGGTGTTTTGACTACTTACATTACAAATTGTAATTTATCTCCATTGACTCTCGTTCATTTTTATCACTCACTGCTGACATTTAGAATGCTGTGATACATAACTTTTATTATCCTGCATCAGATGTTTACGTCTACCTATCCCCGCCCACTTTTTTGTATTTACTTTTGAAAGTTTTGAACAGAAAGTCAAGTAAATGTGAATTTTGATAAATTTTTAGATTAACAAAGAACAAAATGTAAATTACTGATCTACATAATTATCTTTTTTTTATTTTTATTGAACACATAAAAAAGTATTTTTTTTTAACATGTTTGTGCTTGTATCTGTAACACATATAGGTCGTGTTTATGAAATCTGAAATCAAGATCTTACATACGGTTCTTTTAATGACCTCACAAGGTGGAACGGAGCATTTTGAGCTTTTTCCTTAACATGATTCCCTACTAAAAACATCAGCGCGCTCACCCCGGTTTGGTGTAGAGGTCGTAAAAGATCTCCGTCAGCAGATGCCAGTTGATGCCCGCGTTCAGGCTGTACTCCAGCAGCACGCCCTGGTTGCGGTTGCTGGGCGGGATCATGCAGCCGTACATGAAATAAAACTGAATGAACTCGGCGTTTGTCAAGTTCAAATCCACTGTGACCAGCTGACGACTGCAGCTCTGCAACACACACACACAAGTCCATATGGAGTCAATACAGTCAGAGCTGCAAAGTTTTTCTGCTTTTGCACTGGGGAAGGGACAAAAATAATATGAAACTGTTGAATAGTGGTGTTTCATTATAATTCTGGTGTCGGGTTTGATCGTTATGTGTCCTCCGAAGCTGTTTTGTCATTTTCGTGCAGTTAGGAAAGGGTAGATTCCACTGTCATTTCTCAGAGGACGCTTACTGTCATTAGAATATTATTTAAAGGAGTTGTGTTTTGTCTGTCTCTTTTTATTTCACAAAAATTGACCCAGGAATGATGAAATATAAACTTTTATACATTATCCTAATAAAGTCCTCACCAGATTGACTAAAGCTACACTAACAAAATCAAAGCATATGGGAATTTTGACCCATGTATCGTGACAGGAATCGAAATAAAAAAGTTTTTAGAATTATGAGTTATATATTTTTGTTTGTCTGAAATAGTCTTGAGCTTAGGGCGGGGCAATTTTGACAAAAAGGGATATCTCGATAATTTTTTTTGCATATCTATGTTACGATATTCAGATGATATTATGTCAATCGAACAAAACATTTTCAAAGATGTCGTTAATTATATTAATTAAGATTTAATGATCAATTATGACATGTTCTACTGATTGATTAATGTAGTGGTTGTCAACCTTTTTCAGTTGCAACCCCCACACAAAATGTAGTGTGCTGCAAAGTGATAAAGTTGTCGTTAAAATAGATAAATTCATCTGCACGTCAGCAAATAGGAGTCTACATTTACTGTATCACTGCATTTGAATTGCGTTATAAATAAATAATAAAACCTCAATTATTAGTCAAATATTCAAGCTAAATAACTATTCCGACTGAAAAAAAATGCAAATAAAAAAGATTTTCAATTGTTTAAAAAAATTAATAAACTTGCAGCTTGTTTTAAATCCTTCTTATCCTAGTTATTGACTAAATGATCTTTATATAACAATGAATGGAAATATTGGCTTTGTAATGTTAATTGAAAGATTACAATAATTTTATTTGTATTTTTTACTATAAAGACTATGCTCAATATTCAGTTTTGGCGTATCTTCAAAACCAAATTCACGATAATATCTAAAATTCGATTTATCGCCCAGCTCTACCAAATCGTTTAAGAAAGAAAATCGTTATTTAAATCCAGGCAAGTGGCGAACAGCCAGAATGCCATCACTGTTGCAGGAATTTTTTCATTTTTCAAAACTGCAAAAAATATTATCCAGCCATGCTTAAAATTACTTTTTTTCCTCACACTAAAGAAAAAATCACTGACTTCAACGCATTTCTTATGGATTATAAAAGAATAAGGCTTAAAACAAACAAGTTGAGGCTTGTACAAAAAAAAAAAAAAAACAATTCACAATTATGAACTACTGAACTAGTTGACAGCTACTTCCATTCTTGATTAGTTGCAATTAATCAATCAACTTGGTGCAGTCCTAGAATTGCTTTATTCCTATTTTGCACTGATAAATAATAACAGCATCTTATAAACTCCACACACACAGATAAAATCAATATGTGGCCCATTTACCCCACTAAAGTGCAGAGCAGATCCTGAGGCCACAGCACCACACACTGTGCTGAGCTTCCCCCCTGTGACCAAGTGCCAGTGACTGAGAGAAGGAGCCCGACTGAAGCTGTCCTTCAGCTGAGAGGGCAGAACCACCAGGGGCTCATCACAGTACTCTCCACCCCACTCCGAATCACATCTGCACACAGAGCACATTAGTAAGCAGGACAATCACCACAGTTTAGTGCTTTTATTGATCAAATGTACTTACACACAGGAGCTTTGTTGACAGCGTCCGCGGCCAGAGCACATGTCTGGACAGCCATCTCCAATGTAAAGGTTATCTAGAGCCCATGTCTGCTGCTTATCAAAAGGAGCCTGCTGGAACCACCTAAACCTGGTGGCTGGAGATCTAGGAACAAAGACACAATATATTTGGTTCTAATGACATCAGAAAAATCATCCACTTTCTCACATGCAGTAATGAGGCACAACTGTCACTATTCTGATGCAGAAAAATACTACTATTTCCACTGAGGTACCTTGCATAAGCTGGGATAGGCATTGTCACGCGGCCCCACTTGTTGTATGTGTCTGAAATGAGCAGGCGTTGCAGAGTGTAGGAGGAGCAGTCTGGGCTCGTGGGCAAACAGTCTCTGACCAGAGGCTGCCATGTCAGTCCAAGATCAAGAGAGAACTCCAGTTCCACAGCTGCAACAGAAAAGCACAAAGGTCCCATTTGTTTAAGTAATAATAAAGTCTATACCTGTTCACATTTTTTATAAATTCTTGCTTACAGTAGCATGAAGAAGTGACAGAGCAGGAGGCAGAAAAGTCAAACTGGATAAAGGCATCTTGGCCCAGACTGATGTCTGTGGTCACAGCGTAGCGAGTGTTTGACTTCTCAATGAAGGCAAAGGCAGGGCCATCAGAGCCACACACAGGCATTCGTGTGCCTCCTGGATGGAGCAGCCACGAGCGACCATCAATCGAAGAGAAGTCATCCTCCAGTGGTCCCCAGCCGCTGGCACTTCCACCTACTACCAACTGAAAAAGCACTGTGTTATTGCCTCTGATAAATAAAATAAAAGGGATCAGATACAGTTTTTACCTGGTCAATGACCCATGGGCTGTAAAAGTGTCCATTCTCTGAGGGCTGCCACCAGCGCAGGCGTGTAGAAGACGTACGTGCACGGAGAGGGATCTCCAAGGCCACGAGCCGAGCCTGGTTACTGCTGTTACTAAAGAGAAACTCCTGTAGGAGCCCCATGTCAGGCCTCCATCCACAGAGAACTGTAGTAACACAGGCTGGGAGCGAGGGTCTGGGGCGGCTTTACCACATCCAAGACGCAGGAAGAACTGCACAAACCTACACAGGGCAGACTGATTACAAATGAGCACAATATAATCAAACCTTTTCTCAAACTCTAATAGTCAAGTGTTTTACCGAGCATTGGATAAGTCCAAGTCTTTAGTGACCAGCATGCGCAGTCCGTCCTCACTAAAGAACAGGTGATTTCCACTGGACATAATACCACATTTGCGGGATGGTTTTCCTCCACTCAAAAGACTGAAATGCTCAGCATCCTTGGTTCCTCCTAGTTAATTGTACACAAACATAAGCATTTCTTTTGTTCGTAACAACACCTTTGACACATGTGTAAGTGACATGTCCTCACCCTCAAAGTCCTCTTTTAGGAAGTCTGCGTTTGGAGTTTCTGGGACAGAGCAGTCATGTCCTGAGTAGCCAGGGTCACACAGACAGTGACTGCCTGCGACACAAGCTCCGTGACCATTACACATGTCCTGACATTGTGGGCCGATGTAAACATTGTCGATGGCCCATGTGGGAGGAGCAGAACCCGAGGAGAAGAAGCCCTGATACCAGCGGAACCTCACTGACCTGTAAAAACAAGTGTTTCAGTGAAAGAAGTGTTCAAAGCCTACGATATACCTTTTTCCAGTTAAAAATACTGCACATCTTACCCACAGAGACGCAGCTTGCCAAAATGAATGACCTCTCGCCTCCAGCCCTGAGTTGTTCCAGGGAAGTATACGCTGGCAGGGTGCAGCTCTGTGGAGCACAGTGAGGATGGCTGTGGCCCACCAGCACACAGAGGCAACAGAAGGTGCCAAGTGGCTCCAAAATCTCGTGAAAATTCAAGGCGCACCGGGTGGGCTGAGGAGCTCTCAGCTGTGCAGCCCACGTTAATCTGGACCAGCATAAATTACATAGGAAACACGGCTTAGCTGAAATGAGTAAGTATTGTAATTGCATAGGACGGTCATCAAGGCTGTTTATTTACCTCAAACTGAATGATAGTGTTCTCATTTACGTCAATGTCCCGGGTGGTGATTGAGTGTTCTCCAAGTTCACTGGAGACAAACACCATGGCTGACTCATCCTCCTCTCTGCAACACAAAGATGACAGCCAGATGAATCAAACTAATTCACAACAAATACACAGGCCTGTAATTTAACTCTTTAGCAAAGCACGTGTTTTATTTGGACGTATTTGTTTTGTTTGTAATATTAAAGCTGATATGTTCCAAAATATTGCTTTAACTTTCTAATCAAAGTTACACAAATAGAGTAGATGCATTCTTCTCTTACAGTCCAGACTTCTGATACGGGCAGTAAAGGCCGGTGTTTCCTCCAGGATAGAAGAGCCAGTTGGACTCATTGGGATCTTCTTTAAAACTGTCAATGACCACAGGGGGTTGTGTAGAGAACTGCCGTCAATAATCAGGTCGTCAATCACCCACACCTCCTCTTTTTTACCTACAAAACAAGAGAAGAATCAATTGTAATGCTGTAGTTTTAATTTGTTCTCACTCTGATTTACAACACACTGGACATCAGAACTGGCATGTTAATACTAAACCACTGCATCAATAATGTTTATTTCACTGCTACTTTAGAGAGACCACTCACTGCTTGGTTGGGGAAGTACATTTTCCATTTACTAATTCCATAGGCTTTCTACAATGAATGTATATGAACCCTTTAGGTGCTAGCCTGTTTATTTGAAATACAATCCAATAAAAATGCCGAATACAGAATTTGAATATTCCAAGCTACAGAGAATCTTGAGTGTTGAAGGAGGAGAGCCTGGAATGACTTTGTGTCTACACTAGAGTATATTTTTTCATATCTCAATTTAAGGTTAAGGTTAGGAATGAAACAATATTGATAAATCACAATACCAACATTGTCATCGTCTTTACCTGACGATATTAAACAGCACAACTTGCATCAAAAATAATTCTGAGTTCGGAACATTAACACACATTTTATGCAAAAAAATCGTACAATTCCTAAATAATTTAATAAACAGAACAAAGAAACAAGACCTTAAAATCGATAGAGTGGGAGAGTCAGCAGAAGCCGTGACGAGAAAAATAAAATAAACCACTGAATGATATCAAAGAAAATATGGATTTAATGGGCCTGATTTATCAAGCATTTGCTCATGTGCAAAACAGGTTAGGGGGAGCAAAACCTTGGCACAGATGACATTTTTCTTTCACACACACTCTAAAAATGAAGAACTTGATGTGGTTCATATCTGTTTTCTTTAGTTTGTTGTATGTGTACCTTCCAATATTAAAGTTTGTGTATATTGCTCATAAATAACAGATACTTTTTTCATTTTTGCACCTGCAATTTAGCACCTGGCTTCGATAAATCAGGCCCTTATTGTCCACATAGAGAAACTACATACCTAGTTTTTTTTGTACTTATAAATGTAGTTTCTAAGTCTAGACTGCTGATTAGAAAGTAGAAATGTTCAATGAGTTGAATAAATTAATGTTGGTGATGTTTTTGATGAGTAAAACTAAATTATTTATTTTAATTTATTTTTTAACCACAATTACATTACCTCAATATTTACATTACAGTCAGTAAGTATCTTAATATAGGATATATATCGAGAGATTTCCCAGCCCTACTCCACGCTCTATTTACTGAATTGTTGACTAAATCCTACAATGTCTAAACATTGCTCTGGGCTATACTGTATCTCAGGAGGAACCCAGCTAAAACAGGTCTAAATCAGGTCTAAAGCAGGTCTAAAGCTGAATTAGAATACGAGACTAAAGGAGAATCAAGTCAGGTCTAAGGTATCTAACGCAGCATTAAACCATCAAAGAAGAAAAACTCTATCTTGTAATACTGAGAATATGGGCTAAGGGCAGGATTAGATTGTCGAAGAACCAATTTGCTGCCAGGGCCTTTAACTGAAAGCGCTGCTGTATATGGTAACAAAATAATAAAACTTTGTTGTTGTTGTTTATTTTTAGCAACGTTATTTTGCTAAATTTTGAGTTTTACGTAAGTTTCTTCGCTTGAAAAGATCAGCGTTGAGGGCATTAGCTCGGTTACCAAATGGTTAGCCTCAGTTGTGTAATCAAACTCTTATTAACGTTTTTAATTATATATATATTTTTTTTATTTAACGCAACATTTGCTTCCAGAATCATGACATACAGCTTTGTGGTAATCGTGTGTAAACTAATGCTTCTGATTCTCTATGCTAAAAGTCTCTGTATTTACTAGATTCTCTTTAAAATGGACATGAAAGTGCCTAAAGGGTTAATAGGGTCTAAATCTAGTCTGGCTCTCAATTAAATATCAAACATGTCATTCCTATTGTTTCCTTACAGCAGAATCAAACACAGAAACAAAAGTGAAACAATTACTTACCGCTATTATAAGGCTGCCAGAGTCTAAATCGAGTGGCGTTGGTTTGAGCACTGGCTGGCAGCGGCAGGTGGAGGAACAAAGTGTCTGTGGAAGCCGGGAAGTAAAACTCATCCAACAGTAACCAACTTATCCCTCCGTTCACCGAGTATTGCAGCAGAACTGAGTGGGAGCGCTCAGGGACGCCTACAAAGACAATAAGGATCTATAAAACACAGATAGAGACATAGGAGACCCAGAAACACAGCTGTTGTGTAATACCTTTGGTGATGAATTTGAAGGAGAACTGAATGTAGAGAGTGTTTGTGCAGTCCAAATCCCGGGATACAATCATTCGGAGACCATCCTGCAAAAAAAAGGAAACACTGATAAAGTTCTCAACTTAACTGTCACTGAAACTACACAAAGACAAAGCAGATACTTAAAATCAGGTTCAGGAAGAATTTTTTCACCAGCACACGCATCTAAATATCAAGATTATTATGCTTCCAGTGATAGTGATAACTAATGTCCTATTCACACGGCATTATATTTACCTCAGGGTCTCATGTAAATAGTAATAATTATGGACATCATTTGAATTTCTAGTGCTGTGCGAATAGTCCATGTCTGTAAAAATGTCTGTTAAGTTTCCCTTAAAATTTACCCCCTGTAATTCACCAATCTCAGATGTTCTACTGCAATTCTACTCTCCTGCGAATGCATTTGTCTGTGTTTTCAATCTGTGAACAGCATATATATACCAAGGCTGTGTCCCACCAACGTGGGGTAGCCGGGTGACTTTAGGCCTTAGGCGGGGAACACCCTGGACAGTGGCCAGCTGGTCGCATTGTTAAACAGACAACCATTCACTCTCTCATTCACTCACAGGGAAATTTACTGTGATACCCAATTAACCTAAACATGCATGTTTTTGGAGGTGGGAGAAACCGGAGTACCCGGAGAAAACCCACGGTGACACTAGGAGAATATTCAAACTCCACCCAAAGAGATTGTGAGATGCTGTAATGGTCCGACCTGGGAGTCGAACCCACGACCTCATTATTGGGAAGCCAGAGCTCTAACCACTCTGCTACCATGCACCCAACAATTACTGTAAAAAGATACAAATTAAACAAACTACAATAAAATCAGTGACTCGTTACTGTGTTGTCGTGGTACGAGAGAGTCGAGAAGAGGGATGTTTGGAAAAAGTTTGAATGGAGAGACTTTATCAACTATGGCTGTTTCATAAGAAATCTGACGATGTGATTCTGATCGACGGACACAACAACGTGACGAGAAGCCACATTTACACTGCCATAACTCAGGTCATTCATGATAAAACAAACCCAGAACACAAGAAATGCTCAAGCCATGAATGAAGCAAAAGGTTGTTGTGATATATCTGTTGCCATTTCTGGAAAAAAAAACTCTCAACACAGCAATTTACAGCAAATTACAGGTCTCAATTATCCCAATGTGAATCCCTGAAAAGACTCAGACGTCATGGGGTCATTTAAAGTTTACAGACGTCTTTGGGTATATTATGCCATGCAAATAGGACATAAGATACAAACTATTGTAAAACATTAACCGGTAATGTATGTAATTATTCTATGTATTTGTTTAGTAAAGGAACAATGCATATTCATGAACATATGATTCATGTAATCATGCCAGACTTCAACCACAGGCTGACTTCCATCTGTTGTCCTAGTGGTGCCATTAAAGTCACAAATAAAACATGATACACAACAACAACAACAACAACAACAACAACGACACAACAACAACACAAAAACCTTAGAAACACTAACAGCAACAAACAGACACAACACAATACAACACAGAGTAAAGAGCAGGGCACCTTTTCCTTCAAAGAGCTTCGGCTACAGTGAATGAAAGCTTACATATACTGTATCTTGCATACTGCTGTATGTAATACATATCTGAGGCTGTAGTACATACTCTAAAGAGCTAAATGTATTGCTTGTACCATAAAGTGCTTCAGTGAGACCTTACTAGTAAAACCTTTAAATGATTTGAATGTTATAAAGGTGGAGGTATAGAAACTGACAGATTATTCTTCAATACACAGCCTTTGTGGGAAAGAACATTTTGACCTACAGCCTGTGCATACTTGTACCAACACCCACTCTATACTTACTCCTTTGAATATTAGTGCTGTTCCGGATTTGAGCGGCTCCCCACTCAGGGTCCCTCTCTCTGCGCCGTACACCTCGGGCCAGGTCTCCTGCTGCAGGTTTTCATTGAAGTCCTCTCTCAGGACAGAAGGCAGAGGAGTGAGGGGTACACAGTGCGCCCCTCCATAACCCTTATCACATCTGTTGTGTTCAAACACAATTCAGAAATAGTTAAATGAATAACACAGATACAAATGAAGAGTTGGCTAGTAAGTCATTTAGAAAAGCAATGTGTTCAAAAGACAAAAGTATTTAATCTAATGAATATGATCCCTGCTTGACAAATCTACTTAACAAATAGAAAATGTGAAAACATTTTTGTCTGCATTTTTCAGTTAAAGTGGTTGTTTCTATTGAATTCCATTGTTTAAAAATAAAAAAAAATGACTACATGGCCTTGTTTTATGAATCCAAGTGAGTCATTTTTTAACAAAATATACTTTATATAGCTCCTCCTTTTGCTGGTAGCCAAAGAAGCAGGGTTGCCGAATTCTAACAGAGCAACAAGCAACCAGGCTTTTGAAAAAAAAAAGCTCAGACACATAATAATCAATTAAATAAATATTATTTGTCACAGCAGAACGAGGGTTCTTGATTTTGACATATTTTTAACAGTATTTTATCATAATTCAGACATTAAGACATAAAAATATGCTGAAAGTTCGTATTTCTGTCATTAGTAGGGTTCTTTTTGTGAATCAATCTTGGAAAAATGGCCAAATATCAAGCCCAAAAAACAACAACTCGCTGTCAAAATTCACAAGCAACTTTAAAAAAAAAAGAAACCCAAAGTCACTATAAAGAAGGGTACATTGCAACTTTATCTAGAAGTATCAAACTTGGACAATCTTTCTAGAAAAATGTGTTGTCCTTTCTGAGTGACCAATTAGAAAGGGAGAGAGCAGAAAAGGGGCAACGGTAAGAGATTTTCAACTATTTTATCAAACATATGAACATTAATTTAACCTCTTCAAGAACATACATGCGCAGAGAGAAGATGAACTTACACACAACGGCCATTGTCACATAAACCATGCCCGGAGCACATCCAGGGACATCCAGGAGCAAGCAGAACATTGTCCAGCGCCCAGCCTTCTGCTCCTGGGGTGAAGTGTGTCTGAATCCACCTAAACCGGGTTCTCGGTGAACTGAAACATAATTTAACAAGTCAAACATGTGTACCAACCTTTCTTTCACTGAGAGTGTAAACAAAAAAAGGTTGTTACTTGGCTGCGCTGGGCAGGTACACAGTAATCCTCCTCCAGTGCTTGTGTTGGGTGGAGGTGTACACAGAGCTCTGGGTGTAGGCAGCACATCCAATGGCAGGGGGCACGCACTCCGGAGTGAGGAGGGTCCAGTGACGGCCACAGTCCGTGGAGTACTCCAGACGTACCCCGTGAGAGAAGGAGGTGGACTTACTGCAGCCCATGCTCAGCTCAAACTGCAGAAAGGACGAACCTGACACCTCAAAGTCCCACGTCTCTGCATATCTGGGCTTCTCTGTGTAGGTCAAAGGGAAACAAGGAAGCAAAGCAAATTTACTCGATAAAATGAATGCCCTGTAATGAATGCCATTTGGAGATTAAATACTGGAGTGTTTAGGAGGGTTGTGTTGTGGTGAGACTATGCTTGCAAAGGCTGATGCAAAGAGCGTAGATTGAGCTGGTCTTTTGAATCTGGCGTTGGTGTCCTGATAGGCAGAAAGAGAAGAGGAAGAGATGAGAGCAGAAGGCTGATTGGACGAGCTGCAGGGTTAAGTCACGGACCAAGACGAGATTGGATTTCAGATGATGGACAGGTGAGATGAATGCTGGGGCAATAGCAGGTATAGAGTTGCCTGGAAAATCCAGACGAAATACTGTATATGCAAATATATCGTCTGGCCACCATGCCCCTCTTTTGAATTTCAGTGGGTGTAATTGACAGATTAATTAGCCAATCAGGGCCACCCATCGTCTCCAATATGAAAACCAACATGGCTGCTTACGACGAACATCAATGAGCAAAGAAAAACTATTTTAATGTGAGTGAAAATGTAAAGTTTCAGAAAATTAGAAACATAATCACGCTCTGAATATGTTATTTCTGGACAACTGATTCACTTTCCACCTTCTTATCTCATTAAAACATTGCCCTGATGATGTTTGTGTGGAATATATTGACTCTAAAGCCCTGCACTTATAACGTGTACACATACTGTCCATTTAAACAATCTGATCGGAGTGAAAACATGTTGTGCTGCGACTAATGTAAAGTTTTTGTACATTACCGAGGCTCATTCTCTCATGTCTTTGTGTTAAACATCTCAAAATCCTTTTGGTTTAACACTGGTTAACTTGGTTTAACTTTAGTTTGTGGATTTATTAAACCATAAATGTTGCAAAGACTGATTTGAAAAGCATTTGTTGTTGTTTTCTTCTCACACTACTTTCTCTGCTTATAACTAAAATAACATGGAATCACCAAAACACAGCAGCTCAATTAATGTAAGTCTTGACTCACTTCTAGTTGGTTTAGCTGGACAAATCTACTTTTTTTTTTGTCAAAATGTATCAAGATAGAAATACTATACTAGGTTATACTTCGGTAGCATTATTTTTTGAAGTAAAAACTGCTAAGACAAAGATGAATAGAAACATGAATGAGTGCTCCCGTGTTATCTGAACACCTTGTTAATTTGTTCCCACAGCCCACACAAACCTGAGCTGCCTGGTAATAGATGCTGCTGCCGTGCCGTTTAACAAATGTGTCCAGTTGTAATGTAATATTGGCCAAACTACATCTGCTAACAGCTTGATGTGAGCATAAATTACAAGCAGGATGTTAGTCAGGTTTGCTCTCATCAATAATGCACAAGCAGGAGTGTCTCAGTGAATGGCTGATTCAGTTACATGGCTTGCTGTGCTGTGGTGGACCATAACCTTTCTTTCAGTGCTTTATGTTCACCTTTACATCTAATGTTAGCAATGAATGTAACTGATACGAATTGCCAGTTATAAGTCAATTCAATACAGCAGAATGATTTTTGTTTTCTAAAATGTTGCTTGGCAGATCATTTAAAAAACAGGGACCTTGAGTATACATCTTTTAAAAATCATGTGGCTCTAATTGCTAGTCAGTTGTCCTATACACACGGAATAATACAGTGGTCCCTCGCTCTGTCGCGGTTCACTTTCCGCGGCTTCGCTGTTTCGCGGATTTTTTTTAGTGCAATTTTGCTTTGCTTTTTTTTTACAGTGCGCGGTCCTATAGAAGTGCGCTGTAAGCGAGCTTTGCTCCCAAACGCACTGTTTAGGAACCGTGTGACATGGCAGCATTCACAGGCAACAGCACAGACGCTCTTTTAGAAAACTTGAGACAGTTTGGATCATGCAGGGGAAGCTGACCTGACGCTCGGACGTTTCTCCAGGTGAGGATTTGACTCTTTGAGCTCGTATGTACGATGATAAGTTTGTTCACGCTGAAACGTCATTTGTGTAGTTCAGAGATGTGTTTGAGGAGCTTGTTGTGACTTCGCTAGAGTCCGGATGTGTTTTGTGTGATCCGTGGCTCTGCGGTCGGCTGTGGAGCAGAGCAGGCGAACACGCACAGCACCGTCCTTCTTTAAACGGTCACAAAAACGACTCACGCTATTGAATCTCGCGGTGAATTATGTGTTCAGCGTATTATTACCTGTACAAAAGACACTAAAATCATAACCAGGACTGTAATCAACTGAAGTTACTGGTAAAAAATGAAGATCTCTACTTCGCGGGTTTCGCCTTTCACGGTTTATTTTTGGAACCTAACCCCCGCCTCAAGACGTCTGTAAACTTTAAATTACCCCACGACGTTTGAGTTTTTATAGGCATTCACATAATATAATAAAGGTAACAACAACCTTTTGCTTCATTCATGACTTCAGCAATTCTTGTGTTTTGGGTTTGTTTTATCATGAATGACCTGAGCTGTGGCAGCGTAAATGTAGATCCTCGTCACGTTGTTGTGTCCGTTGATCATCTACATCATCAGATTTCTTATGAAACAGTCATTGTTTCTCTTTTAATTCATTGACTGTGCAGCGCTCTGTCAAACTTTTCTTAAACTATCATTATCACTACCTTCTTCTTTCTTGACATTTTGACAAATTCATTTACAGGCCAAAAAACAAAAACTGTTTTAACTAAATTTAGAACATTACTTAGAGTCCAATTACTTGCAAATTGTTTTAGAAAATTTGACTTACCCCATTGGCTAACTACTCTTGTAACCAGGCAAAAATGCATTGAAATCAGTGAACTATTGTATATTACAGAATAAATCTTGTCCATTTAAAATGTCTCAAATCCAGACAAAGGTTTTAGCAAGAATATGTTTTCTGCAGTGCCACTACTTACACCAAGGAGTCAAAAGAGAAGAACAACTGATCAACTGCTTCTGGAGGCCAGCTTTCTTTTCAAACGAATTACAGGAAAAACATCTTTGACTAAAAAGATCCAAAAGTGAGCAATCCAAAACTGGTCAGAGTAAAACTAATGTTTTTCTTCATATACGGAGGGTTAAACACAATCTACGCTCCATGAAAGAGGCTGGATCTACATATAATCTGCATTAGAAAGTAGAAAAGTGCCGTGCTGACTTCTCGTTTGTAACACAACTTTTGTTGGTTTAAAGAGGAAAAAGACATCCTCGTCCTCATTGTTTTAATCATGTAAACCTTGTATTTTTTTAAATAAAACATTACTTTATAGTGACTATATTCTTTAACAAAAAGTAGAGGAAAATAACACTGACATGAAGTTTGATTTAGAAAAAGGACATTATCTAAAATGTTTACAGACAAACGCTGAAATCTAATAAAAACAAGGAATTTCAAATGCCAATAAAAGGAAACGGATAAATGTAGAATAACAATATTTTTTTTAAATGAAAGTAGACACTTATAGGTCTCTTTTGATGTACAACGTTGCATTATTCCAGTTGCACAATTTTTTTTGCGGAACTGTGAATATTGTCTAAAATTAGCAAAATGGCCTGGCAGGGAAGGGGGTTCAAGCGAGAATAGAGCTGTCCTGGCAGTTAATATCACAGTATGCAGTATTAAACAGTTTATCATTAGTAAAGTGTTAGTAAATTAATGCATAAATTCTAATAAAGATTAAACTGACTACTGACCACTTAAAAGCTAGTGAGATGTTTTTACGTGTTCCCTAAAATAAATAAAGAAAAACATTGTAATAACTCACTATCAATGGCCTCGGAGTTGAAGGTTAGCACAGTGTCCAGAGATAAGCAGTCCACGGTCACTTCTCCGCCCTGGATGCGGTACAGTTGTGTCTCAGTGGGCTGGTGCCGTCAAATTTGTCCTGGAAACCCGTTCTTGACGTATCGTTCATCCCGATTAGAATGTCGTCCAGAGCCCACTGTGCAGAGTGCTTTCCTACAATAAAAGGAAGCAATTATTAATGTTGCGTATATCATGTTGCTAACGTTGATTTAGCCAATAAACATACCCTGCTGCGGCTGCCACCATCTAAACACTGTATATGGCGCTTTAGCTGCGGATGGTAACTCAATGGTTACGACCTGGGGCTCCAGAAATGAACTGAAGTCAAGCTCTCTCAGAAATTGCCACTGGACTCCATTGTTGGTGGAGAACTGGACGATGACACCTGCCAAAAATAACACAGATAAAACGTGAGGACATTATTTCTTTTATGATGTTAGAATTTGTGCTATACTTCGTTCCGTGATCTGGGTCTGGTGCAAGTGGGTCCCAAACTTTTACTTCCAATGCGGATGTAAAATTGAACAAGTCTAAAATGGATCAACAAAATATCCAAATGAAATCGTACAAAATGGATAAGCTCTGTCACATTACCAAGCAGAAGATTTTTTATGTAAACATTTTTTTTTAGAAAACATACGCTTTAAAATATTATTTGGAACATTCCTAGGCTTTCTTCAGACTAGACTAGTTTGATCTCAGCTTGATTAGCCTTTCCAAAGCATCATTTCTCGTAAAAGAATATGTGGCGATTCACTTGTCTTGTGAGTGGGTCAGTGCGGCAGGGTAACCACCTCAATGATTTCAATCTGTATCCACTTTCTTGAGGCCTTTTGAATTAGTTACAGCCACATGTGTTTCATTGTTTTGTTTAATTTCATAAACAAGAGCAAACACGCTCAATCGACACTTAATAAGTAAGTAAGTACCGGTAAGTCAATAAATAAATAAGATCCGATAAGTTAGCAAGTAAGTAAGTACCGGTAAGTCAATAAATAAGTAAGAACCGGTAAGTCAGTAAGTAAGTAAGTAAGTACCGGTAAGTCATAATAAGTAAGAACCGTAAGTTAGTAAGTAAGTAAGTTCCGGTAAGTCAATAAATAAGTAAGTACCGGTAAGTCAATAAATAAGTAAGAACCGTAAGTTGGTAAGTAAGTAAGTACCGGTAAGTCAGCAAATTAGTAAGTACCAGTAAATCAATAAATAAGTAAGAACCGATAACTTAGTAAGTAAGTAAGTACCGGTAAGTCAGCAAATAAGTAAGTATGGTATTCAATAAATAAGTAAGACCTGGTAAGTTGGTAAGTAAGTAAGTACCGGTAAGTCAATAAATGTAAGAACCGATAAGTTACTAAGTAAGTATGTAGTAGTCAGCAAAAATAAGTTAGTACCGATAAGTCAGTAAATAAGTGGTAAGTTACAATGAGTGAGTAGGAAGTTTGATTGAGTAGTAAATATCGGTTAGTCAATATGTAAGTATCGGTAAGTCTGCATGTAAGTCAGTAAGATGTACCAGTAAGTCAGCAAGTAATCGGTAAGTAAGTACCAGTACCAGTAGTAAGTAAAGTAAGTACTGGTAAGTCAGTAAGTGAGTAAGTACTGGTAAGTTAGTAAGTGAGTAAGTACCAGTAAGTATGAAAGCGCTTTATAAATAAAAATTTTGATTTGAAGTCAGTAAGTAAATATCGGTAAGTCAATATGTAAGTATCGGTAAGTCAGCAAGTAGTAAGTACTGGTAAGTCGCTAAATAAGTACTCTTAAGTCAGTAAGTAAGTAAGTAGTACCGGTAAGTGCCGGTAAGAAAGTAAGTAAGAAAGTAAGTAAGTCAGAAAGTAAGAAAGTACCGGTAAGTCAGTAAGTAAGAAAGTAAGTAAGAAAGTAACCGGTAAGAAAAGTCAGTAAGTAAAATACTGGTAAGTCAGTAAGTAAGTACAAGTCAGTGAGTAAGAAAGTACCGGTAAGTAAGTAAGTAAGGTCAGTAAGTAAGAAAGTAAATCCCGGTAAGTCAGTTTTAAATATCAGGAAGTCACAATGTAAGTACCAGAATAAACCTTGTGTTGCTTGTGTCCAGTGGAACGGTGCGGGCCTCTCTTCTCCCGGGGCTGTTGAAATAAAGAGCTTTGCCCTCGCCAATGATCCCACAGCCTCCTCCGATCTGACCTCCGATCAGACTCTGCCAAAGCGGACTCAACTTTCCCTCAAAGCCCTCAGTCAACTCTGTGGGACTGGCTACAGACGGCACACAGCTGTCCTGCTCCACTGAAGAAAAAAGACAAACACACAGGTTAAAACTGTACTCACTGGGAACAAAAAAAAAAAAAACTAAACACAAAGTGAAAAAATTCAAAGCCATTGGAACAAGCACGTTTTGACTTGCTTAGATTCTTAAATAGGATTTTTTTAAAAGCTTGAAGTAAGCACTATTGGTCAGGGAACCTCTAACCCATCCTTTTCTTCTCCTCAGGAGCAGTGATTATCGGGGACCCATACTTGCTAGGCTTGGTCAGGACTACGTAGCTGGACCCTCAACAAGTTTATTTATTTTGCCGTATAAGCTAGAAAGGCCAATTTTCAGCAATACTGGTTTGATTAAAGCAAGTTAATTTAGTATTTTATAGAATTAGTAGCCATTGTTCATATCAGTCCTGGTCTAGTCCTGGCTTAGACCCGTTTCCGTCCTGTTGTTCTGTTTAGTCCAGTTTTAGTTTTGTCTAGAGTCCAATACTGGTCAGTCCAGTTTTAGTCTGGTTAGTCGGTTTAGTCCAGTCTTGGACATTGTCTAGTCCTAGTCCTGTTTTAGACCGGCTTATCCTTCCATTTAGTCCAGTTTTTAGTAATAAAAGTTTAAGTATTTAAAGTCACAGTAGTTTCAGTGTACATCGTGATATACAGGATTTTTTTTTCTTTTTCATGTTCAGTAAATTGCCTTGAGCTAAGTCTACCAAGATAGTATAGTAAATATATATAAATAATCAATAATCAGAATAAGAATGTTGAAACATTTGACTCCATGTGCTGCCTGTACCTGTGTATCCCATATCGCAGAAGCAGACTCCAGAAATACAGTCTCCATGTCCTCCACAGTGGTTCGGACAGGGCTCAGAGATGTACACTCCATCTAAGGCAAAAGGAGGCGCATCTCGGTACAAGCTGCTCTCCTGGAACCAACGGAACCTGGTTTTACTGTGGAAATGAAGTGCAAATGTAAATAATATACTTAATTATTATTAATTAGGTCATTTATTTATTTCAAGCAGTAAAAAGTAAGAAGAAGTAATACTTATTATGTACAGCACAAAAAAAAACTAAATAAACAGTAGGCCTTGGCCATAAAGGTGCACATGGTAGGCCATCGTGTTTTTTGAATAAGAACTTTTGGTGGGATTTCGCTCTAAAAATGTGTTTAAAAAAAGAATGCAAAAATGTTATTTGCTTTGTCACATTTATAGAATATATAAACTTTTTCAACACATTAAAATTGTTTTTTGTTGTTGTTTAAAATTGTGAACCTGTGGCAGTTGTTATATTTCTAATAGGTCCCACTAGAGCCAAATTGTGTTGTGTTCAATGTTGTAAATTAAAACACTTTCAGCCCGAAGCCGGTCTTACCTTGGTCTTAATTATTCCTCTGTTGGCTAGTGGCTCTCTCCAAGCTCTATACACTGTCAATAGAAGGTGTGGCTCCAGCCAGATGTGATATGAACCTGTAGCAGCAGCTTCAGTTTGGAAAAAAACTGTAATAATAGAAATCCATTTACTTGACAGACTTTAACAACTTTGTCTAAAAATGTGTCTCTTTTACATAAAGCTTGTTGAAAAAAGATAATCTGTGAGAGTGAATGGGTCAGTGTGAATGCTATGGAAAGTATTTTTTAAACCATTTTTTATGTGTCAACGCGTTAAAAAAATGATCCTACCACCAAATAGGCAGCGAAGCTGCTGCTACAGTTCTCTTTTACCTGTGATCCTAAAGCAGCTGCTCACTTGTCACAGGCATGACATGTGTCAGGTTCTATGAAAAAAACTGCACCCTCACATCTGGCTGGAGCCACACCTTCTACACTGACAGTGTATAGAGCTTGAAGAGAGCCACTAGTGGCTCTTAAGACCAAGGCTAAGTAAGTCGGGCTGTTTGTCTTTTCCATATATATTGAGGTAATAATGAAAGAAAATACTGAGTTCTCGAGCGCTGCCGGGATTCAGTGACAGACCCCTCTGACTCGAGCGCTGCCTTCACAGGAGTCCCAGGGTAACAACCCTCCCTCACGAGGGCCCACGTCTGACCAGCGTCATGGGAATACTGCAGCAGCACCGGGGCAGAGGCGCTGAACGCAGACTCACAGCCTATGTTGAGCTAAAGGGAAAGAAAAGCACATCAAGAGCTTCTGTGACTAGGTCTGGGCGATCTTGACAAAACTTAATATCATTTAATTTTGTTGGTGTATCTTGATAATTATAAATAAAGGAATGTTTAAAGGAAAGGAATGTTTAGCACAAAGGTGGACATGCTTGCACCAGATTCTAGCTTACAGCTCATTTACATTGTAGTCCTGGTCAGGTGATTTTATGTCAATCAAACAGAAATGTGTATAGCGGATAAGGAAAAGCAGGAATTTTCTGTGGACCCAGTTGTAGAAGATGCAGAAATAAATTTGCATTACATGTCCTCTTTATATTTACATAAAAACAATAAAGACAACAGATCTCACTGTTAGCCCTGTTAACATCTGTGTCAGAGATTTGGTGTATTAATGATAACAACAAAATACTGACTTTCTGAGGTAAAAACTAAATAAAAACAAAACAGGTTGTGGAATTCTCATCAATTGTAAACCAGAGCATTAGCTTTTGGACAGGCAGAAACAGATCTCACTGTAGCCCTGTAACATCGTGCAGAATTAATATAACAACAAATACTACTTTTGAGTAAATAACAAAGGTTTTAATTCGATTTGTAACCTGAGCACCAAAAGACCACATATCAGCTTTATTCAAATTTATATATTTTTATGAGAAAAAATGTATGTCAAATCTGTGTAAATGAATTAGCAATCAAATGTAAAAAATACTTAACAATACAAATGTGTGATAGCTCAGAGTAACTCAAACTAGTGTTGCATTTTAGAGACAGTAATACTGCAATAAAATGTATTATATATCATATTTTATTCCTTTACCATTCATTCATTCAACTAGTAATATAAAATATGTTACATGTTTACAGTAACTTGGCCAACTCTGCTAGGTGTATTTTCTGCATTCACCGAGGGTTCATATGAAAAGTGAGAAGCAATCACACTTTTTTAAAGATACAAATAAAGAGCTTTAAAAGATTACCTTAAACTGCAGTGTGTAACCAGGCCGCAGGGCCAGATCTCTGGTTACTGCGACTCTGTCTCCATCCGAGCGTCCGAACACCATGGCTGAGGGAGTCGGGGCACAAAAACTGTTGTTGCTTTCCCCTCCATGCCCTCATACCGAGCATTAGCCACACGCTCATCTGATTCAGCGGGTAATCAAAGGCTGGTTTTCATAAAAGTTCTAAGGCCGACAAAAGACAAATAGTTTTCATTTGAGCATAACACTGCAATAACAAAGATATGGACACAGAAATGGACAATAAGCTGATTTCAACCTGTGGTAGTGTGGGGTTTGCCATGGGATAATGTGTTTCTCCCTCTCAGACAAAATAATAACGTCGTCAATAGCCCACTGATCGTAGCTTCTCCTGAATGAAGAGGCTGCCACCAACGGAAGCGAGTGGACGGAGTCTTAGAGGCCAAAGGCAGCTCATAGTGGACAAAACTGTAAACAACATCAGACAGGATTATGTTATTGGGTAGAAGATATAAGAACATCATGGGTCTGAATCCGAAACAAATCAACATCTTGTAATTTCTCTGGCTGGAGTTTCATGTTCTGACTGTTACTCCTCTATGGGTAGACCGGCTTCCTTCCACCTAAACAACCAGAATTTTTCACTGCAATGGCAATGCAACTTTTTCTGATTCTGAAAGTTATTAAAACAGGACTAGCAAATGAGAGGAGCAGGGAGAAATACATTAAATTGTGTTGAATTTTAGCCATATAAAGCTATTATTACTATTATCACATTACTCACAGCAAAGTCATGTAAAAAACTAGTAGAAAGTACAGGTACCAAAGTCAAAATGGGGTTAAATAAAAATAACAAGTACTGAATGTAAAATTGTCTTCCTTTCTATCACTGCTCATCACAATGAAACTAGTGTCTTACCGAGGTTGGTAAAATCAGTGAAGTACATCTCAGCGATCAGTCCCCATGTGATGCCTCCGTCGTGCTGTACTGCAGAAGCACTCCCTCCTCTCTGCTGTCGGCCTGGTTACACTCCGCCCAGTCACCTCCGACCCTCAGGTAAAACTGGACAAACTCCGCCCACTCAGTGTCCAGATCCCAGCTCACCAACTGCCTCAGACCAGCCTGCAGACACAGGACACAAAAGGAAAAATAGCTGTGCAAAGATGATTTCAATAACAAGGGAAAAAAATGTTTCCCACTCATAGCCACTCAGAAATATTTTCTAGGATATTTCAAACTAATATTTTATGTATGACATTTAAATGTTTACATTGCTGTTTTTATGTTTTGCCAAGTTATGACAGCCCAATAGTCTGCAAGTCCAGAGGAAGCCAGAAAGGCCCATAGCTATAATAGAGGCAACAAAACTGGGGGGTCCGGGGGTTCTCCTTCAGAAGATTTGAACCAAAATATGAATTTTCAGCAATTTGATGTTCAACATATTGGTTGAACAGACAATAAAAATATGATCTTAGATTGTTTAAAAATCAAAAGTGAGACTTATCAAGCGTTCAGTCAAGTGACAATCAGCTGTGAGTCTGACCTCAATCTAATTTATTTGGGTGCACATAATATGTTGTAACCATTTTACATTATATTTTTCATGACATTGTATACACACAAGGCCAGATTTATCAAGCATTTGCTCATGTGCAAACAGTTAGGGGGAGCAACCTTGGCGTAGCTGACATTTTTCTTTCACACAGACACTAAAGATGCAGAATTTGAGGCAGTGTTATATCTCTTTTGTGTAATATGTTATATGTACATCTCTGCATAAATTGCTCGCAAATAGGGTTCCAGACAAAATTCCTCTCTCATCATATAGGCTATAAGGTTATAAAGACGTTTGTTTCTTTATTAAAATACTGTATTTTGATAGAGATAACAATCTTTACCAGTGTAAAGATATGAAAATATCCTTTCCATTCTCTAAACTCATTTAACTTATCAGAAAACTTGTTTCTTTTTTGTGCAAATAACATGTTAGCAATTTAAATAAAACTTCAAATGTTATGAGACGTTCGGGGTCAGTCAGTAATCTCATTATGTGCATTTGAAGGCACAACCAGGCTATCGGCTGAATCAATATCATAGGACCATAATCTGATACTGAACATGTCTTGTATCGGCACTGATATTTTATCCCAGTGTCGGATCTGTGCATCACTATAATTTTGGCATCGCAATTTTACATTGTCATTAATATCATTACATCCCTAGTTTTAGGTAATGTTTATATAAAAAAAAAATGTACATTTTACTTTGAAAGACCCCATGGGTGCAGCTAATGGAGATCCTAATATACAAACCAAGTAAAATTTAGGTCCTAAAGTAGCATTTCTACACCAAATCAATACGTACATGTCTTATGATTTTTGTGAGTAATAGCAGATAAATACAGACAAGTGGAGGGGATAGGTGAAAACGGAATATTTCAAAGCACTTGAGCATTAATTCAAGCATCAGCAGAAGGACAAATCAAACAAACATGAAACAACACTGTTACAACATGGCTAATCCTCAGAAAAGTAACATTTGTCTGAGACCAACAATTTTGTGCTTATGCCAAAGTTTTTAGGCAAGCACACATTGTACTCCGACACATATTCAACACTGTATTACAGGGCGATTTGAATTACCTTGCTGAATACAAGGACGAGCCAGATGAGATCACACCACAGCCCATGTCAGGGGTCACGACCTCTCCACCAATCACCTCCTGCCACATGGCCAGCAGTGCATCCTGGGACTCGAAATCAGACAGGACACTTGAGGAAAGAGGTGAAGAGGGCTGACAGTCTGCCCCGGTAAAACCATCATCACATCTGCAGGAGAAAACAACGAGAAGCGCTCAAATAACCATTTAGCGCCATAAAAGAGCATATATAAATGAAAAGAACAGACCTGCAGTGTCCGTGTCACACCAGCCGTGTCCGTGGCACATGCTTGGACACTGCTGGCGATGTAGATGTCATCCAGGGCCCACTCATCCTGTTCTCCATAGTAGTTTTGAATCCAGCGGAACCGAGTGGCACTAGACCTGAAATAGGATTTAAATGCCAGAATGTTTTTGTAGGTTTAAAAAAATGCTCTTGCTATTATTTGCCTTTAGCTGGTCTTGTACCTTTTCTTGCCCCTGCATGTTATAAACCTTAAAAAAATAGATCTACAAAAAGCATTTTATAGCAGTCAGGTCGCAAATTGTGCCAAATGGGCTAAAAACAGAACTGGAAAAGGAGATAAGTAAACCTAGCTTGTCCCCAACATGACACTGCTAACATGATTTGATGGCATAAAACAGTGCCGCCGCCCCCATTACGCACATAACACAGAGCACGTAGTAGGGCATCACCTGCTCTGGGGGCACCAAGCAGAACTGTGCCGTCCCACTGCTGAACTCATAAGAGACAGAAAAGTCTGGTCTAGACGCATGTGAATGATGATTCATAACACACACGGCAAAATCAAAGACTCTAGAAACCGTTTCGAACAGAAACGTGTTCTACGACTTAGCCAATCTCTATTTTGCGTCAAAAGGACGCATATTGGGTCAGTTACGAGGAGAAACAGCAGATGAATTAGGAAGGCTGCACATTTGATCACGCAAATTACAGCGGCGAAATACGGCGGATTTTTCCACATTTATATTTAGATTCTTTCAAAGGGAAACACAAACCATGTATCTAGTCTATTTGTCCTGACAAAAGTTACGCTGAGCTGTGTTCAGTGAGCGCGGGAGAGGGAACAGTGGCGGAGGAGAGGGCAGTTTGAAGGGGCGAAGAAAGATTTCACCTTTTGGAAATCTTGCATAGGGCACCAAAATGGCTAGCAGCGGCCCAGGCATAAAAGCTAAGGTATCAGTTTTCAATCTTTTTTCTATGAAGTCCCTTGCTTGAACAAAGACTACAGTATGTAACAATATAATATAAGAACATTTGCAAAAAACAGGTAAGTGCCAAATTAAAAGACACTGATGGCTTGCAGCCTGTTCTTTGTATAGCGGTGTTTTCAAAACCCAAATGTAGATTCTATATGTGAAAGATGCTATGTAAATAAGGATCTTGCGGACAAGTTTTCCAAAATGAAGAAATTTGTTTTTGCAGTTGAACTCTTCTTTTGTTCCTATATGAATTTTCCGCACATATGTTATTATTGAACCTTTTTCTAATGCTGATCAAAAAAAGCTCTGGGAACCCGCTGCAGTCTCTGGGATTCGCCCCCCAAATTGGGAACCATTGAGCAGTAAATAATGAACTTAATCCAAGAATCTATGATGTTCTAAAAGAAATGGTCAATTTTACATTAGACAGGTCACAATCCTTCCTGAATATTGTCTGTTGACTGTTTTGCTAACAAGAGCAATCCCCATTTTTGACAACAACTTAGCCATAAATGTCACACTGGTTATTACCACATGATATTTCTTGGTGTAAAACCATGTGGACAAGCTTTCACAGCGGGACAGAAAATTGCTGCCGATTTGCAGATCTTGATATATCGACAGTGACAGACACGGCACATAAGGCACATGCTTCCCGGTTTGTGGCTTTGCTGACCTCTATAAACCACGCTGACCCCTGATCACACTGAGCTAGTCCAGACTTACTATTATCATTTACTGCCCTGACCCCTTATCACATTCTGCAGCAGATTAAACCAGCTTTATTTAGTGCCCGACTATGGGAGCGAAATGAGGTGGACGTCCAAGTGCACAGGGTGAAAGCTTTATGTGTTAGCTGTAAAAGTGCCAGGACTTTGGTTTGCATTGTACGAAATAAGCAGAAGAATAATACATAGCTGTTAATGTGATTATTTGTACATTTTACTGACCAGGTTTTCTGCGGCAGAGACAGAGTGATTCGTCTCCAGTCTTTAAACTCTGATGGGTGGTAGACACTTGGTGCTGTGAACTCAGAACAGCTGGGCATGCCTGGTAAACAAGCCTGGAAGTAAAAACACAACACACATACAAATGAAGACTTTAAACATGAGATCATTTTTGAGGAAAATAGGTCACATTTCCAAATTTTTAGAGGATTTACATGCTTCCTATAGATGTATTGTAATATCCAAAGATGAGGACTTGAGACTTGGACTTGAGTCTGACTTAAGATCCTTTTTTAAGAGACTTGGACCTGACTCAGACTCCTGGCCTTTGAGACTCATGGTTTGGAACATCACAAATCTTTCACTCACAAATATTTCAGCAATTTCGGTTTAATTCTCCTCAGCTCCTCCGTCTCTTCTCCGACAGACTCAGCAGTGGCTGCTGTTTATCTGACGCATGTCCGCCTCCTCCGCGCTCTGATTGGCTGTCTCTGTTTCTGTGTGCGCACAGTGCTGTTGTCATAAGGATTCCGGAGCCCAATTTTCGGACTGTGTCAAAGCAACGAATGGCTTAATCTATTTTTTAGTCCTGGTCTAGTTCTGGTCTAGCATAGTCCTGGTTTGGTCCACTTTTAGTCCTAGTCTAGTCCTAGTTTATTTCTGGCCTAGTCCTGTTTTAGTTCAGTTTAGTCTTAATCTTAATCTATTCCTGGTGTGGTCAAGAAGGTTTTAGACCTTCTATAATGCAGTCTTTCTTTCCAGCTTTAGTCATCATCTGATGCAGTTATAGTCTGGTCTAGTCTTGGTTTAGTCCAGTTTTATTCCTGGTTTAGTCCTGGTCTAATATTAAAAATCCATTCTATTGAACAAATATAATTTTACAATAGAATTTACTCCTATTTTGGTTTGACAAGATTGGCAAATAGTCTTTTCATCCTATTGAATTGACCTGAGCTAAACTGGTTTTAAAAATAGATTTACTGTGTTAGAAATAGATAAATTACTATAATAAGATGTGTGTTTTTGCAGTTTATTTGCATTGTCTTATTAAAAATGTGGTATAAAGCAACAAAGAAAACTTGTTGTAGTAGGTACAGCTAAATCAAAGTTTGACCTACACAGACATCAATTAAAAAACAAGAAACAGTGGTTAGATTTGACACTTTTTATGACAGCACAGAAAGAATTGGATCAGTCATTACACCCTGTTGAGTTTCAAAGGCGAGAAAAAGCACTGTCAGAGAATTAGGAGTCTCATGAATATTTATGACTCACTGGTGATCAGAGAAAATCTTAAACTACTTAGTGATTCAAGCATTATCATTAGCTGTTTTAAGAAGAAAAGTAACTACAATGTTGAATTGGTCCATGTTGTATTTTTGCTATTCTTTTATGTCTATGAACATATACATTCATTGTACTACTTTAAGCAGAGTTTAAAAATAAATAAATAAGAGAGTGCCCACATCATCTAGTTTTAAGACTCAACTAAAATCAAATTAGTCATGTGATCACTGGCCAAAAATGTTTTAAGCTTTTTCATATTTCATACAAATATTGTATTTCCAGAGTCTCTGCAGGGGTCAAATGTAAGACTTTTAGGTTACAAAAAATACAAATTAAGACTTATTCACGAGTTGTGACCTGTAATATTTCACAATGCTGCTTCTTTTCAGAGCTTCTTAAGATACTTAATATTAATATTTAGCAACAAATATGAGTTAACAAAAAAAAAGAACACAATTTATGCAGCAAATGAGCATTCAATCCAGGGCCGGTTCTAGCCCACTGACTTTGGTGGGCAAGCAGAAATTTTGAGTGGGCAAATATAAAATTAGCGCGGACCCAATTTTTTGTAGAAAAAGTCACTTGTATCAATCAAACAGCACAACAGTAGATATTACAAACGCTTCTTTTACACAAATGTTAAAAGTAAATTGGGTGTGGGTTTATTGCTTAGACTGTGCACTTACAATACAGTTTTTTCAATCGTTTTGACATAGTTTGCCATTCTAAAGTCAATTTACAAAACAGCTCACAAGGAAAACTAAACAAAGCTTCAGTTTTCCAAAACGAACTTTTGTCTCAAGGTAAATTTAGTTTTACCATAAAAAATCTCACACATTCTTCAGGTGTTTTCTCCTTCATATGACTTTACAGCTCAGAAGCTGTGAATATGATTCTGGAAAAGTTGTGCTTTTATCTACAGTAAATTCAGGCATATTTGTACAAAGAAACAAAAAAACATGAATTACATTTAGAAATACTTTCTGATTTGTGATGATATTCCATCCAACTATTTACAGTTTGTGGTGCATTTGTGTGACTGACAAACCATTAAACAAACATCACACTGGAAATATAGTTTATATTTGATACATTCTACAGCCTGTTTTCTTATCACACTATTGTCTCAATGTCTTGATGTGAGTTAAAACAAACAGTGTTATGGCTAAAGTCCTTTATCACCTGTGAACAGGTCTGTAGTGTTGGAGAAACCAACTAAACTCACTGAACATGTGAGTTTGTGAATGAGAGATAAACAAATGATGAGACCACCTCAGCTTTTGATGAGATAAATGTTGGAATCAAGTGACCAAACCAAAGTTTCAAAAGTGTCAAAGCAGTTGAGAAAAACTCTAAAATGCACAGTAAATGTTTAAATCAAAGCTTAAGATTGTCCTTTTTAAATGTGCCTATGTCTGAATTTGCTTTGTTTATATCTTAAAGATTTTGCACTATTTCTATGCAATGTACTTTTATAGTTTTAAAATGTTATAGTTGCATTAAATATATGTTATTGCTGGAAAGTTTATGGTTGCATTTGTAGGAAGGTACTTTATTATTATGATCATGATTATGATGATTTTACATCTGCAGATATGAGACTAGGTTTCAATTACTTATTAACGCTTTCACAATTTATGTAGTTAGCAGTTTTAAATGCAGCCTAGGTTATAATAACACATAAATAATCAATTAAGATTTGATTATTCTAGTGGAATGTGTCTTTTGGCGTGACGTGAGTGTTTAAAAATATAGTTTGGCACATGAGTTTCCCACAGAAGCCTACGCGCGTCCTCGCTGCTCCAGGGGCGGGTCAGACCTGGCCCGGACCACATTGAACCATCCTCAGCTCGCCGGGCTTGTGCACCGATTCCAGCCTCTGCGCGTAAAACCGGGCCGTGGATTAAGAGTTTGGAGAAGCGGGTGCTTAGTCTCGAACGGCACCGATAGCGTCTCTACAGAAGTTCCAAACGAACTCGAAGCGTAACGCTCACCGCACGCACGAGGACCGTGAGCGCGCACGGACTGGAGTGAATCAAACGCGAGGAAATAAATGAACGCGCTGCTTTGGATACTATGCTGGCCTTGTTTCTCTGCCACGTTGCCGCACTTGGAAAGTTTTACGATTTGATTCACGGAACAATGCGGACATAAAGAGCCAACGCGAGAGCTCATCAGGACAGCGTGAGAACCAGGTCTGGACTTCAGTGCGGGAGCTACATACACACGGTAAACCACACACACCTACAACTCTCCTCTGTCCTCTGTGTGTGTCCGCGTGTAAAGAGAACGATTCCTGTGGCGTTTGTTTACCCAAATCGGTCTTTAAACCGTGCGCAATGACGCGCTGCCCCGACATTTTACAGCCCTGATCAGTGCTCTTATGAATGACACGTATGAGGACTGTCATATTTACACCAGCAGTGTGAGAAAGTAAAAATATATATCATAAATATGTGGAATGCAGTTGAACAGTGCCTGTTGTGTTGACACTCCGCACACTCGCGCCTGAACAGCGGACAGACCAGTTTGTCGCTGACCAATCTGATATGCGTTGCCGCCCGGCGGCAGAGGGCGATTGGTGGGCAGACCATCTGTCTGGTGGGCACTGCCACCCTTGTCTATGGCTAAAGCCGGCCCCGATTCAATCTGTTTCATCAACAAAATAACAGTAGAATATATACATCAATAGTGTTAATAATATAATTATACTAATAATGCATTGGATTACATAGTGCTTTTCAGACACTTCACATTTTGCATTATTCAGTCTAACCAATGCGATGGTGGTAAGCTACTATTGTAGCCACAGCTGCCTGAGCAGACTGACAGAAGTGAGGATGTCATTTTGCGCCATCAGCCCCTCTGACCCCCACCAACCATTCACACACACCAGAGCCATACGAGCAATGTGGTAAAGCGTCTTGACTAAGGACACACTGACAATTTCTCTTTGTGCTGCTCCAATGTGGCACCTGAGGCTCTCCAAAGGTCTCCCATCCAAGTACTGCGAGGCCAACCTGCTTAACTTCCGAGAACTGACGGGATCAGGCTTTGTCAAGCTTGTATGGCACATAATGAGCATACAATCTGACAGAAATTACTTCATTAAAAGATTTAAGACCTGTGCAAAGAGCCCTGAAACTGTTTGTATTTTCTTTGCTTCCCTGCCTAGGCACTGTGAATGTAAATTAGCTTTGCGCTATAATTTGACATATTTACATCTGTCCACAACAGCTGTTCATTCATATGCACTGTCTCCATCAAATAAATAAGCTCAACACATTTAAACAAGTCCTTACCTCTTTGACCAAATGCCAGGTGAGTCCATGGTTGGTGGAAACTCCAGTCGGACCTGTGTGTCTATGTGGGCGAGGGTTCACGACCACAGCCATCACCAGAGAGAACTGTAAACTGTAGGACGCGCCCACCTGCATGGACTGAGTCTCCACATACCGGATACTAGAGCCTGGACTGGGCTCTCCGGAGAAACTGCAAGAAATCCAGAAATGTATAGCAAGCATTTTAAGTTTTGATTAAAACAATGAGGCTTGACTCTCTATATTGAGGCTTTTCAACATAAGGCCCATGGACCAGATCACGTTCCCAAACCAGTTAAAACCAACACAACAAACCATCTTTCAAACAAATATATTTGCTCTCATTTACTGGGTTAATTTTAAGTAACACTGCAAAAACTATAAATCTAGATTTTCTTGAGCTGTTTTAATTGGATAAGATTTAATCGTTTGTGTATGTGTGTTATGTAAAGACATTTTAAACTGGTTTTAAGGGAATTTAGCTTAAGGAACCGTATGTAATATCCACAACTAGTGGTTTAGAAAGGTATAACATCACAAATGAACATGGGTTGCCAGAGTGTGAAATGGCTCATACATTGAAGATAGGAGCTACTGATTACTGATTCAAAATTAACTTCAGCTTCTAAGAAACCAAACTGGCAACCCAAATGAAAGAGTCATGTGAGGCTTATTCTGCTTTCTGATTGGATAATAAATGTAAACATCAACAAAGGACATCATGTCCATTGCTTTTTAATTAAGAATAACTCAGAATTACATTGACTTTCAGTAAAAATAATAGTATATTTGGACATGTTGACCTTGTACCTTTGGGACATATAGGTCATGTTTATGAAATCTGACATCAAAATCTTACATACGGTTCCTTTAAAAAAAGAACAAAATTTGCCAATGGGGTAAGAACAGTTTTACTATGCTATTGCAAATAATTTCGCTTAAAATAAGAAGCAATATCTTGAAATCGTTTAAAACACTTAAAACAAGGAAAATAATCTATATCTGTACAATAAATCAAGATTAAATTAGTCAAAATGCTTGAAATTACGTTTAAATCCTAGAATCAAGCAACTTTAACTTGACTTAAATTCATTTTTTGCAGTGTAGTACTACTTAGACTTGGTTTGGTCCTGGCTTAGATCTGGTTTGAAGCTGGGTTAGTCTTTGTTTAGATTCTGCTAGTGTCAGTGTGAGTAATACAATTAATAATACAATCTGCCTCGATATGAGCTAAAAACACAACCAAAATGTGAACTTTGCAATTGTAACATAAATTCGAATATTGTTTGATACCTAAAAATAGACAAATAGGTAAACAAAAACTGACATGTGGAGTTCTCAGGGGTCTATTCTTGGGCCCTTTTTGTTTTGTTGTATTTACTTCCCCTACTATACATACTGTTTATGCAGAAGATGTGGTAGCAAAAAGACTCTGACATAATAGAGATACTTGTTTTTGCTTTTAAACTCTGAGGCAAATGTGTTGTTGAGATGGCAGGATTGGAGTATCTCTAAAACTACAGCTGTTATTCCTACTCTACAGTTACCAGTATCTAACAAGCAGGTAACATGTGAACCATTTATCTTACCTGAGAGTCCAGTCATGCTGACAGTAAGGCTGCACATGACCGAGGTAAAATCCAAGGCTTTGAGTCACATCCAGGACATTGCTGAAGTCCAGACTGATGGTGTTAAAGAGCACAGAGGTCATGCTGATCTCATCCACAGCCCACACATCATGACCGCGACCAGAGTGATACGGCTGCCACCAACGGAACTGCACGCCAAATTACGAGCTCCAGGAGGCAGCTCCACAGACACAATCCTGGAGAGAAAAACAACTTACTTTAAACAGGGTGCCTTCACAGTTTTCAAGTTCATACATGTGACTTTGAAAGGGCTAAAAATATATAAAGAAATTGCTAAACACCTACTCTCACTTTGAAACGACAGAAGTTTGTACAAGCATAGAATGTGTTTCAAAGGATTATCAAAAGAATGCAAATCAAAAGCTAGAACATTTAAGCATATATGGATCTTTACTTACGGGCCTGTATTTCAGACTTCATTTGAATATTTTCATTTCGGATTTGACCAACTTTGAGGCTACAGCTATTTTCCTAGCCAGCTTTAGTGTGCTCCGACCCAAAACTATGATCGGATATTGGAGTAAAATTTTTAACATTATGGGATACTCGGGTCTACATGAACCTGTAAATGTTTTATACAGGATACTGGCAATGAAATGTTGATGATAGAGTATTGTCCCATGAGTTGCTAAATTATTTACATAAATATCAGTTATATATAATCACTTAGTAAAGACAAAAAAGCCATTTTCAACTCTACACTGGATCTATATTTATAGTCATGTATCCACATCTACCAAAACTAAAAATGGATCAATGCATCTTAACAATGATAATAGCACTGGATTTTTTCAAGACACCCAGATGCTTCACGTTATGCATTATTCATTCACTTCACACTAGTAGCCTCTGCTGCCCTGGGGCAGACTAACAGAAGCGAAGCCACAATTTGCGCCAACGGCCACTCTGACCATCATTAAGCATTCACACTCACCCCAGTTTAACACTAGGTAATGTGGATGAAGTGCCTCCGAAGGACATTTTCTCCTTGAGCCGCCCACTGTGACACCTGAGGTTCCTTCAGTGGTCTCCCATTCAGTACTGCCCAAGTCAGCCTAGAGTCTAAAACANGTTGGGAAAGAACATTCTGACCTACAGCCTGTGCATACTTGTACCAACACCCACTCTATACTTACTCCTTTGAATATTAGTGCTGTTCCGGATTTGAGCGGCTCCCCACTCAGGGTCCCTCTCTGCGCCGTACACCTCGGGCCAGGTCTCCTGCTGCAGGTTTTCATTGAAGTCCTCTCTCAGGACAGAAGGCAGAGGAGTGAGGGGTACACAGTGCGCCCCTCCATAACCCTTATCACATCTGTTGTGTTCAAACACAATTCAGAAATAGTTAAATGAATAACACAGATACAAATGAAGAGTTGGCTAGTAAGTCATTTAGAAAAGCAATGTGTTCAAAAGACAAAAGTATTTTAATCTAATGAATATGATCCCTGCTTGACAAAATCTACTTAACAAATAGAAAATGTGAAAACATTTTGTCTGCTTTTTTCAGTTAAAGTGGTTGTTTCTATTGAATTCCATTGTTTCAAAAATAAAAAAAAATGACTACATGGCCTTGTTTTATGAATCCAGGTGAGTCATTTTTTTTAACAAAATATACTTTAATATAGCTCCTCCTTTTGCTGGTAGCCAAAGAAGCAAGTTGCCGAATTCTAACAGAACACAAGCAACCAGGCTTTTGAAAAAAAGCTCAGACACATAATAATCAATAAATAAATATTATTTGTCACAGCAGAACGAGGGTTCTTGATTTGACATATTTTTAACAGTATTTATCATAATTCAGACATTAAGACATAAAAATATGCGAAAGTTCGTGCTGAAATGTGTTGTCCTTTCTGAGTGACCAATTAGAAAGGGAGAGAGCAGAAAGGGGCAACGGTAAGAGTTCAAACCCTTCTATTTTCAACTATTTTATCAAACATATGAACATTAATTTTAACCTCTTCAAGAAACATACATGCGCAGAGAGAAATGAACTTACAACACAACGGCCATTGTCACATAAACATGCCCGGAGCACATCCAGGACATCCAGGAGCAAGCAGAACATTGTCCAGCGCCCAGCCTTCTGCTCCTGGGGTGAAGTGTGTCTGAATCCACCTAAACCGGGTTCTCGGTGAACTGAAACATAATTTAACAAGTTAAACATGTGTACCAACCTTTCTTTCACTGAGAAAAACAATTTACTTGGCTGCGCTGGGCAGGTACACAGTAATCCTCCTCCAGTGCTTGTGTTGGGTGGAGGTGTACACAGAGCTCTGGGTGTAGGCAGCACATCCAATGGCAGGGGGCACGCACTCCGGAGTGAGGAGGGTCCAGTGAGGCCACAGTCCGTGGAGTACTCCAGACGGACCCGTGAGAGAAGGAGGTGGACTTACTGCAGCCCATGCTCACTCAAACTGCAGAAAGGACGAACTGACACCTCGAAGTCCCACGTCTCTGCATATCTGGGCTTCTCTGTGTAGGTCAAAGGGAAACAAGGAAGCAAAGCAAATTTACTCGATAAAATGAATGCCCTGTAATGAATGCCATTTGGAGATTAAATACTGGAGTGTTTAGGAGGGTTGTGATGCGGTGAAACTAAGCTTGCAAGAGGCTGATGCAAAGAGCGTAGATTGAGCTGGTCTTTTGAATCTGGCGTTGGTGTCCTGATAGGCAGAAAGAGAAGAGGAAGAGATGAGAGCAGAAGGCTGATTGGACGAGCTGCAGGGGTTAAGTCACGGACCAAGACGAGATTGGATTTGAGATGATGGACAGGTGAGATGAATGCTGGGGCAATAGCAGGTATAGAGTTGCCTGGAAAATCCAGACGAAATACTGTATATGCAAATATATCGTCTGGCCACCAGCCCCTTATTTGAATTTCAGTGGGTGTAATTGACAGATTAATTAGCCAATCAGGGCCACCCATCGTCCTCCAATATGAAAACCAACATGGCTGCTTACGACGAAACATCAATGAGCAAAGAAAAACTATTTTAATGTGAGTGAAAATGTAAAGTTTCAGAAGATTAGAAACAAAATCACGCTCTGAATATGTTATTTCTGGACAACTGATTCACTTTCCACCTTCTTATCTCATTAAAACATTGCCCTGATGATGTTTGTGTGGAATATATTTGACTCTAAAGCCCTGTACTTATAACGTGTACACATACTGTCCATTTAAACAATCTGATCGGAGTGAAAACATGTTGTGCTGCGACTAATGTAAAGTTTTTGTACATTACCGAGGCTCATTCTCTCATGTCTTTGTGTTAAACATCTCAAAATCATTTTGGTTTAACACTGGTTAACTTGGTTTAACTTCAGTTTGTGGATTTATTAAACCATAAATGTTGCAAAGACTGATTTGGAAAAGCATTTGTTGTTGTTTTCTTCTTCACACTACTTTCTCTGCTTATAACTGAAATAACATGGAATCACCAAAACACAGCAGCTCAATTAATGTAAGTCCTGACTCACTTCTAGTTGGTTTAGCTGGACAAATCTACTTTTTTTTTTGTCAAAATGTATCAAGATAGAATTACTATACTAGGTTATACTTTGGTAGCATTATTTTTTGAAGTAAAAACTGCTAAGACAAAGATGAATAGAAACATGAATGAGTGCTCCCGTGTTATCTGAACACTTGTTAATTTGTTCCCACAGCCAACAAACCTGAGCTGCCTGGTAATAGATGCTGCTGCCGTGCCGTTTAACAAATGTGTCAGTTGTAATGTAATATTGGCCAAACTACATCTGCTAACAGCTTGATGTGAGCATAAATTACAAGCAGGATGTTTAGTCAGGTTTGCTCTCATCAATAATGCACAAGCAGGAGTGTCTCAGTGAATGGCTGATTCAGTTACATGGCTTGCTGTGCTGTGGTGGACCATAACCTTTCTTTCAGTGCTTTATGTTCACCTTTACATCTAATGTTAGCAAATGAATATAACTGATACGAATTTGCCAGTTATAAGTCAATTCAATACAGCAGAATGATTTTTTTTTTCTAAAATATTGCTTGGCAGATCATTTAAAAAACAGGGACCTTGAGTATACATCTTTTTAAAATCATGTGGCTCTAATTGCTAGTCAGTTGTCCTATTCACACGGAATAATACAGTGTTCCCTCGCTCTATCGCGGTTCACTTTCCGCGGCTTCGCTGTTTCGCAGATTTTTTTAGAGCAATTTTGCTTTGCTTTTTTTTTTACAGTGCGCGGTCCTATAGAAGTGCGCTGTAAGCGAGCTTTGCTCCCAAACGCACTGTTTAGGAACCGTGTGACATCGCAGCATTCACAGGCAACAGCACAGACGCTCTTTTAGAAAACTTGAGACAGTTTGGATCATGCAAGGGAAGCTGACCTGACGCTCGGACGTTTCTCCAGGTGAGGATTTGACTCTTTGAGCTCGTATGTACGATGATAAGTTTGTTCACGCTGAAACGTCATTTGTGTAGTTCAGAGATGTGTTTGAGGAGCGTGTTGTGACTTCGCTAGAGTCCGGATGTGTTTCGTGTGATCCGTGGCTCTGCGGTCAGCTGTGGAGTGCAGCGGGACGGGCAACGTGCCAAAAGCAGAGCAGGCGAACGCGCACAGCACCGTCCTTCTTTAAACGGTCACAAAAACGACTTGCGCTATTGAATCTCGCGGTGAATTATGTGTTCAGCGTATTATTACCTGTACAAAAGACACTAAACATCAGAACCAGGACTGTAATCAACTGAAGTTACTGGTAAAAAATAAAGATCTCTACTTGCGGGTTTCGCCTTTCACGGTTTATTTTTGGAACCTAACCCCGCCTCAAGACGTCTGTAAACTTTAAATTACCCCACGACGTTTGAGTTTTTTATAGGCATTCACATGGGGATAATAAAGGTAACCACAACCTTTTGCTTCACTCATGACTTCAGCAATTCTTGTGTTTTGGGTTGGTTTTATCATGAATGACCTGAGCTGTGGCAGCGTAAATCTGGTTCCTCGTCACGTTGTTGCGTCCGTCGATCAGAATCACATCCACATCATCAGATTTCTTATGAAACAGTCTTTGATTCTCTTTTAATTCATTGACTGTGCAGCGTTCTGTCAAAACTTTTCTTAAACTATCATTATCACTACCTTCTTCTTTTTTGACATACTGACAAATTTATTTACAGGCCAAAAACCAAAAACTTTAACTACTTTTAACTAAATTTAGAACATTACTTCGAGTCCATTTACTTGCAAAGGGTTTTAGAAAATTTGACTTACCCCATTGGCAAACTACTCTTGTAACCAGGCAAAAATGCATTGAAATCAGTGAACTATTATATATTACAGAATAAATCTTGTCCAGTTAAAATGTCTCAAATCCAGACAAAAGTTTTAGCAAGAATATGTTTTCTGCAGTGCCACTACTTACACCAAGGAGTCAAAAGAGGAGAACAACTGATCAACTGCTTCTGGAGGCCAGCTTTCTTTTCAAAACATCTTGGACTAAAAACATTGTTGAGGGATCCAAAAGTGAGCAATCCAAAACTGGTCAGAGTAAAACTAATGTTTTTCTTCATATACGGAGGGTTAAACACAATCTACGCTCCATGAAAGAGGCTGGATCTATATAATCTGCATTAGAAAGTAGAAAAGTGCTGCTGCCTTCTCGTTTGTAACACAACTTTTGTTGGTTTAAAGAGGAAAAAGACGTCCTCATCCTCATTGTTTTAATCATGTAAACCTTGTATTTTTTTAAATAAAACATTACTTTATAGTGACTATATTCTTTAACAAAAAGTAGAGGAAAATAACACTGACATGAAGTTTGATTTAGAAAAAGGACATTATCTAAAGGTTTGCAGACAAACGCTGAAATCTAATAAAAACAAGGAATTTCAAATGCCTATAAAAAGGAAACGGATTAATGTAGAATAACAATATTTTTTAAATGAAAGTAGACACTTGTTAGACTCTTTTGATGTACAACGTTGCATGATTCCTGTTGCACAATTTTTTTTTGTGGAACTGTGAATATTGTCTAAAATTAGCAAAAGGCCTGGCAGGGAAGGGGGGTCAAAGTGAGAATAGGGTAAAGTGTTAGTAAATGTAATGCATAAATTCTAATAAAGATTAAACTGACTACTGACCACTTAGAAGCTAGTGAGATGTTTTTACGCGTTCCCTAAAATAAAATAAGGAAAAGCATTGTAATAACTCACTATCAATGGCCTCGGAGTTGAAGGTTAGCACAGTGTCCAAAGATAAGCAGTCCACGGTCACTTCTCCGCCCTGGATGCGGTACCAGTTGTGTCTCAGTGGGCTGGTGCCGTCAAATTTGTCCTGGAAACCCGTTCTTGACGTATCGTTCATCCCGATTAGAATGTCGTCCAGAGCCCACTGTGCAGAGTGCTTTCCTACAATAAAAGGAAGCAATTATTAATGTTGCGTATATCATGTTGCTAACGTTGATTTAGCCAATAAACACACCCTGCTGCGGCTGCCACCATCTAAACACTGTATATGGCGCTTTAGCTGCGGATGGTAACTCAATGGTTACGACCTGGGGCTCCAGAAATGAACTGAAGTCAAGCTCTCTCAGAAATTGCCACTGGACTCCATTGTTGGTGGAGAACTGGACGATGACACCTGCCAAAAATAACACAGATAAAACGTGAGGACATTATTTCTTTTATGATGTTAGAATTTGTGCTATACCTTCGTTCCGTGATCTGGGTCTGGTGCAAGTGGGTCCCAAACTTTTACTTCCAATGCGGATGTAAAATTGAACAAGTCTAAAATGTATAAACAAAATATTCAAATGAAATTGTGTTTTATTTTTTGAGAAAACAATAAATTTTAAAATACTATTTGGAACACTCCTAAGCTTTCTTCAGACTAGAGAAGTTTTGGCCCAAACTCAGCTTGATTAGCCTTTCCAAAGCTTCAATTCTTGTAAAAGAATATTTGGCGATTCACTTGTCATGTGAGTGGGTCAGTGCGGCAGGGTAACCACCTCAATGATTTCAATCTAATTCCACTTTCTTGAGGACTTTTGAGTGAGTTACAGCCACATGTGTTTCATTGTATTGTTTAATTTCATAAATAAGAGCAAACACGCTGAATCGACACTTGATAAGTAAGTAAGTACCGGTAAGTCAATAAATAAATAAGATCCGATAAGTTAGTAAGTAAGTGAGTACCGGTAAGTCAGCAAATAAGTAAGAACCGATAAGTTAGTGAGTAAGTACCGGTAAGTTAGCAAGTAAGCTAGTACTGGTAAGTCAGTAAATACGTAAGTACCGGTAAGTCAGCAAGTAAGTTAGTACCGGTAAGTCAGTAAATACGTAAGTACCGGTAAGTCAGCAAGTAAGTTAGAACCGGTAAGTCAGTAAATACTGGTAAGTGAGTAGCAACCGGTAAGTCGTAAATATCGGTTAGTCAAGTACCGGTAACTCAGCAACTAAGTTGGTAAGTTAGTACAGATAAGTCAGTAAATAAGTAAGTACCGATAAGTATGAAAGCGCTTTATAATTAAAGTTTGATTTGAAGTCAGTAAGTAAATATCGGTAAGTCAATATGTAAGTATCGGTAAGTCAGCACAAGTACTAGTAAGTCAGCAAGTAAATCGGTAAGTTAGTACCGATGAGTCAGTAAATAAGTAAGTACCAGTAAGTTACTAAGTGAGTAAGCACCGATAAGTATGAAAGCGCTTTATAAAAAAGTTTGATTTAAAGTCAGTAAGTAAATATCGGTTAGTCAATGTGTAAGTATCGGTAAGTCTGCAAGTAAGTCAGTAAGATGTACCAGTAAGTCAGCAAATAAGTACACTTAGGTCAGTAAGTAAGTACCAGTAAGTAAGTAAGTACCGGTAAGTCAGTAAGTGAGTAAGTACTGGTAAGTTAGGAAGTGAGTAAGTACCAGTAAGTATGAAAGCGCTTTATAAATAAAAATTTTGATTTGAAGTCAGTAAGTAAATATCGGTAAGTCAATATGTAAGTATCGGTAAGTCAACAAGTAAGTACTGGTAAGTCGCTAAATAAGTACTCTTAAGTCAGTAAGTAAGTAAGTACCAGTAAGTAAGTACCGGTAAGTCAGTGAGCAAGAAAGTACCGGTAAAAAAGTAAGTAAGAAAATACCGTTAAGTCAGTAAGTAAGAAAGTACCGGTAAGTTAGTAAGTAAGTAAGAAAGAACCGGTAAGTCAGTAAGTAAACATGGGGAAGTCACTACGTATGTACTGGTAAATATGCAAACAGAATAAACCTTGTGTTGCTTGTGTCCAGTGGAACGGTGCGGGCCTCTCTTCTCCCGGGGCTGTTGAAATAAAGAGCTTTGCCCTCGCCAATGATCCCACAGCCTCCTCCGATCTGACCTCCGATCAGACTCTGCCAAAGCGGACTCAACTTTCCCTCAAAGCCCTCAGTCAACTCTGTGGGACTGGCTACAGACGGCACACAGCTGTCCTGCTCCACTGAAGAAAAAGACAAACAACAAAGTTAAAACTGTACTCACTGGGAACAAACAAAAAAAAAAACCTAAACAAAAAAAGTGAAAAAATTCAAAGCCATTGGAACAAGCACGTTTTGTCTTGCTTAGGATTCTTAAATGAGATTTTTTAGAGCTTGAAGTAAGCTACAAACCCTAATTTTTTTAGCAATTATCTACTAGTTTGAACAACTCAACAAGTTTATTTATTTTGTATATTGTAATTATTAGTATTATAGAATTAAGCCATTGTTCATATCAGTCCTGGTCTAGTCCTGGTTTAGACAAGTTTCCGTCCTGTTGTAGTCCTGATTTAGTCCAGTTTTAGTTTTGGTCTAGATTTGTCCTGGTCTAATACTGGTTTAGTCTAGTTTAGTCCTGGTCCAGTCTTGGTTTAAACTAGTTTTAGACATGGTCTAGTCTTGGTTTAATCCAGTTTTAGACCTGGTTCTTTCCGGTTTTATTTCCAATCTAGTCCCAGTTTAGTCCAGTTTAGTCTGAGTCTAGTACTAGATTTAGTCCAGAGTCTAGTTTTAGTCCAGGTTTAGTCCCATTTTTAGTCCTGGTCTAGTTTAGGTTTTGACCAGTGTTAGTCCTGGTCAAATCCTGGTTTAGTCCAATTTTAGTTTTGGTTTAGTCCTGGTTTAGTCCTGGTCAAGTCCTGGTTAAGTCTAATTTTAGTTTTGGTCTAGTCCTGGTTTAGTCTTGTTTGTCCTGGTACAGTCTTGGTTCAGTCTGGATCTAGTCCTGGTTTGTTCCAGTTTTAGTCCTGGTCTAATCCTGGTTTTGACCAGTTTTAGTTCTGGTCCAGTCTGAGTTTAGTCCAGTTTTAGACATGGTCTAGTCCTAGTCCAGTTTTAGCTTAGTCCTCATTTAGTCCAGTTTTAGTAATAACAAACTATATTAATTTAAAGTAAATAGTTTTAGTGACCTGAGCTAAACTGGTTCTAGAATAAAACAAGATAGTATAATAAATTAAAAAGAAAATATTCAGAATAAGAATGTTTTTGCACCGTTGAAACATTTGACTCCATGTGCTGCCTGTACCTGTGTATCCCATATCGCAGAAGCAGACTCCAGAAATACAGTCTCCATGTCCTCCACAGTGGTTCGGACAGGGCTCAGAGATGTACACTCCATCTAAGGCAAAAGGAGGCGCATCTCGGTACAAGCTGCTCTCCTGGAACCAACGGAACCTGGTTTTACTGTGGAAATGAAGTGCAAATGTAAATAATATACTTAATTATTATTAATTAGGTCATTTATTTATTTCAAGCAGTAAAAAGTAAGAAGAAGTAATACTTATTATGTACAGCACAAAACAAAAACTAAATAAATAACTAAACAGTAGGCCTTGGCCATAAAGGTGCACATGGTAGGCCATCGTGGTTTTTGAATAAGAACTTTTGGTGGGATTTCGCTCTAAAAATGTGTTTAAAAAAAGGAATGCAAAATGTTATTTGCTTTGTCACATTTATAGAATATATAAACTTTTTCAACACATTAAAATTGTTTTTTGTTGTTGTTTAAAATTGTGAACCTGTGGCAGTTGTTATATTTCTAATAGGTCCCACTAGAGCCAAATTGTGTTGTGTTGAAATTTATTATTATTATTTTTTTAATATTACCTAACCATTTTTGTTGTAAATTAAAACACTTTCAGCCCGATCTTGCCCCTTTGTCTTAGCCGGTCTTAGCCTTGGTCTTAATTATTCCTCTGTTGGCCACTAGTGGCTCTCTCCAAGCTCTATACACTGTCAGTATAGAAGGTGTGGCTCCAGCCAGATGTGAGGGTGCAGCTTTTTTCATTGAACCTGACCTAGCAGCAGCTTCAGTTTGGAAAAAAACTGTAATAATAGAAATCTATTTGGTGAAAGTCTATTTACTTGACAGACTTTAACAACTTTGTCTAAAAATGTGTCTTTTCTTTTACATAAAGCTTGTTGAAAAAAGATAATCAGATGTGAGAGTGAACATGGGTCAGTGTGAATGCTATGGAAAGACCAAAGAGGCCAACATGTATTTTTTAAACCATTTTTTATGTGTCAACGCGTTAAAAAAATGTTGGCCTCATTTTTAGACAAAGTTGATCAAGTCTGTCAAGTAAATAGACTTTCACCAAATAGATTTCTATTATTGCAGTTTTTTTTTTTCAAACTGAAGCTGCTGCTACAGTTCTCTTTTACCTGTGATCCTAAAGCAGCTGCTCACTTGTCACAGGCATGATCATGTGTCAGGTTCTATGAAAAAAACTGCACCCTCACATCTGGCTGGAGCCACACCTTCTACACTGACAGTGTATAGAGCTTGAAGAGAGCCACTAGTGGCCAACAGAGGAATACTTAAGACCAAGGCTAAGACCGGCTAAGACAAAGGGGCAAGATCGGGCTGTTTGTCTTTTCCACCTGAACGTATATTGTAACAACACAACATTTAAAAAACCTAAGCAAAAACTAAGTAATAATGAAAGAAAATACTGTAATAATGAATCCTAAATGCAGTACCTGGCAGCGACATTGCGCGGGATGACTACAGTGACTCTGGTCCACTGTTCGTAGTCTCCGGTGTTGTATATTGAGGGTTCTCTGAGTTCTCGAGCGCTGCCTTCACAGACCCCCACACCCGGAGTCCCAGGGTAACAACCCTCCCTCACGAGGGCCCACGTCTGACCAGCGTCATGGGAATACTGCAGCAGCACCGGGGCAGAGGCGCTGAACGCAGACTCACAGCCTATGTTGAGCTAAAGGGAAAGAAAAGCACATCAAGAGCTTCTGTGACTAGGTCTGGGCGATCTTGACAAAACTTAATATCATTTAATTTTGTTGGTGTATCTTGATAATTATAAATAAAGGAATGTTTAAAGGAAAGGAATGTTTAGCACAAAGGTGGACATGCTTGCACCAGATTCTAGCTTACAGCTCATTTACATTGTAGTCCTGGTCAGGTGATTTTATGTCAATCAAACAGAAATGTGTAATAGCGGATAAGGAAAAGCAGGAATTTTCTGTGGACCCAGTTGTAGAAGATGCAGAAATAAATTTGCATTACATGTCCTCTTTATATTTACATAAAAACAATAAAGACAACAGATCTCACTGTTAGCCCTGTTAACATCTGTGTCAGAGATTTTATTAATGATAACAACAAAATACTGACTTTCTGAGGTAAAAAACAAATAAAAACAAAACAGGTTTGGAATTCTCATCTTGTAAACCAGAGCACCAAAGGACCACATGAATGCAGCTTTGATTCAAAGGTTTATATATTTTTATGAGAAAAAATGTTTTGTAATGTCAAATTTGTGTAAATTAATTAGCAATCAAATATAAAAAATACTTATTAATACAAATGTGTGATGCGCTCAGAGTAACTCAAACTAGTGTTGCATTTTAGAGACAGTAATACTGCAATATAAATGTATTATATATCATATTTTTATTCCTTTAACCATTCATTCATTCAACTAGTAATATAAAATATATTACATGTTTACAGTAACTTGGCCAACTCTGCTAGGGTGTATTTTCTGCATTCACCGAGGGTTCATATGAAAAGTGAGAAGCAATCACACTTTTTTAAAGATACAAATAAAGAGCTTTAAAAGATTACCTTAAACTGCAGTGTGTAACCAGGCCGCAGGGCCAGATCTCTGGTTACTGCGACTCTGTCTCCATCCGAGCGTCCGAACACCATGGCTGAGGGAGTCGGGGCACAAAAACTGTTGTTGCTTTCCCTCTCCATGCCCTCATTACCGAGCATTAGCCACACGCTCATCTGATTCAGCGGGTAATCAAAGGCTGGTTTTTCATAAAAGTTCTAAGGCCGACAAAAGACAAATAGTTTTCATTTGAGCATAACACTGCAATAACAAAGATATGGACACAGAAATGGACAATAAGCTGATTTCAGACCTGTGGTAGTGTGGGGTTTGCCATGGGGATAATGTGTTTCTCCCTCTCAGACAAAATAATAACGTCGTCAATAGCCCACTGATCGTAGCCTTCTCCTGAATGAAGAGGCTGCCACCAACGGAAGCGAGTGGACGGAGTCTTAGAGGCCAAAGGCAGCTCATAGTGGACAAAACTGTAAACAACATCAGACAGGATTATGTTATTGGGTAGAAGATATAAGAACATCATGGGCTTGAATCCGAAAACAAATCAACATCTTGTAATTTCTCTGGCTGGAGTTTCATGTTCCTCTATGGGTAGACCGGCTTCCTTCCACCTAAACAACCAGAATTTTTCACTGGCAATGGCAATGCAACTTTTTCTGATTCTGAAAGTTATTAAAACAGGACTAGCAAATGAGAGGAGCAGGGAGAAATAAATTAAATTGTGTTGAATTTTAGCCATATAAAGCTATTATTACTATTATCACATTACTCACAGCAAAGTCATGTAAAAAACGAGTAGAAACAGGTACCAAAGTCAAAATGGGGTTAAATAAAAATAACAAGTACTGAATGTAAAATTGTCTGTTCCTTTCTATCACTGCTCATCACAATGAAACTAGTGTCTTACCGAGGTTTGGTAAAATCAGTGAAGTACATCTCAGCGATCAGTCCCCATGTGATGCCTCCGTCGTTGCTGTACTGCAGAAGCACTCCCTCCTCTCTACTGTCGGCCTGGTTACACTCCGCCCAGTCACCTCCGACCCTCAGGTAAAACTGGACAAACTCCGCCCACTCAGTGTCCAGATCCCAGCTCACCAACTGCCTCAGACCAGCCTACAAACACATGACACAAGTAGGGATGTCACGATATCAAATTTTAGAATCACGATTATAGCAAAAGGAAAAATCACGATTTTGCGATTATTCACGATTATCGGCATAAAGACAAAATAAATACATTATATACATATATTTATTTTTAAATCTAAATTTATTGGAATTTGATTTGCTGACAGTGACAATACACTGATTGTATTACATAAATATGATGTAGGTTTGATTAAAAACAATAAATGCAATTATTTTAAATAATTATCCTTTGAAAAAAAATAATTTAATGTTTTAAACAAATTATCATTCAAGCATTAAAAAAAACATTATTGTCCCTTTAATGATTGCTTTAATATTCTCCTTATACTTACAAGGAGAGATCGATTACTAATAATATTATTATGCGTGATCTGTCACGTGACTCATGAAGGCGACGTCATCCATACGTTTTGTTTCCCAGCGTGTCGTCACGTGACCGCCTGGACGCGTCTCTGCTTTCGTTTTACTTTCAGGTCGGAGTTTATGTCAAATGAAGCATAAATACGCGGTTACTTTTGCCGTGAGCTGCGTGACACTTTCTGTAGCGCTTCGTTTAAATGATTTACGTTGTTTCGTTACCTTTACTTGGACGAACAGCGAGGGACGATCGTATCGAAGATGCTAGACCATGTTGGATGTGTTGGCGCTTTTAGTGGCTACTTTTCAATGGCACGTCTTGCATCTTGGACACTCTTCAGCTGCACAAAGCCCTGGTCATCTTAAAAACAACTCTCGACTTGATACTTTGGATGGATACAACTCCTGAAGCGCTAACTTCAGCAGCCTTTCAACTAGCGGTGAGTTGACGACACACACGCTGTTCTCCGCCTCACGCTGCCCGTGCACGGCACGGCAGTCACGTCACAGAAGACGTAAGACGTGTTTGCGGTATACCGTGAGTTGTAAAAATTCCACGAATAACCTACCGTGGGGGAAAATATTCACGATTTTTGAAAAACCGGTTAATCTTGACATCCCTAGACACAAGAGTAAAAACAGTTGTGCAAGGATGATTTCAATAAAAAGAAAAAAATATTGTGATTGTGATTCCGGGTTCCCATTCATAGCCCAGAAATATTTTCTAGGATATTTCAAACGAAGATTTTATGTATGACATTGACATTTCTACATTGCTTTTTTATGCCAAGGTTGCGGCAGCCAAAAAGTCTCCAAGTCCAGAGGGAGCCAGAAAGATTCATAGCTATAATAGAGGCACCAAAAAGTGGGGGTCTGGGGGTCCTCCCTCAGGAAGATTTGAACCAAAATTGTGAGATTTCTTGCATTCTGAGGAATGTAAGCTCTCTGACAAACATATTGGTTGAAACAATAAACAATAAAAAATGTCTTATATTGTTTAGAAATCAAAAGTGAGTCTCTTAAGCATTCAGCCAAGTGACAGTCAGGTGTGTATCTAACCCCAATCTGGTTTATTTGTTAGCACATAATACATTTTATTCTAAGCTAAACGATTTAACATTTTTTCACACTGTTCTTTCAATGGACAGTATTTATTTATTTATTTTTTACAATTTTGGGTGGAGATGTAAGAATATGCAAATCTCATGATATGATTTTTCTTTTAATATGAAGGTCACATTACAGTATTTACCATAATATCAGAATATCATATTTTTTTATCTTTCAGTGGTTTAAATTGCACTCTCATCATATAGATCTTTTTTTTTTCAAGTTTTGTTTGTTTAATAATTTTGAATTTGATGAAGAAAAAAGATTAAAAAGTAAAGAAATTTTATAAAATGTGTGATAATGTTCTGAACTCAGAACAATTTTAAAGAGCTTGACTTTTTTTTCCAAAGTCAAGCTGTTTAAAATTGTCAGGTGACGATGACAATATTGTGACAATTCTGACGTTGATAATGATATCTATACCAATACCTATACCATTGTAAAAACTGAAAAGAAACTTTTTTTATTCTTGAAACTCATTTAACTTATTAGAAATCTGGATATTTTTGTGCAAATAACAACTTAATGTGAGTAAAACTGTTATGAGATGCACTGAGCCAGTAATCAGCCAGTAATCTCATTCTGTCCTTTTGAAGGCATAACCAAGATACCGACTGAGCCGAGGGATCGATACCCAATACTGAATGTGACTTGGATCAGCACTGATATTTGATCCCAGTATCTGATTGGTGCATCACTATGATTTTGACATTGTCATCAATATCATTACATCCCTAGTTTTAGGTAATGTTTATATAAAAAACAAAATTACATTTTACTTTTGAAAGAAGGAACATTAGCTGACTCATGGGTGCAGCTAGAAGAGATCCTAGTATGCAAAAAAGTAAAATTTAGGTCCTAAAGTAGCATTTCTACACCAAATCAATACGTACATGTCTTATGATTTTTGTAAATAATCGCATATAAATACAGACAAGTGGGAGGGGATAGGTGAAAAGGGAATATTTCAAAGAACTTGAGCATTAATTCAAGCATCAGCGGAAGGACAAATCAAACAAACATGAAACAACACTGCTACAACATGACTATTCCTCAGAAAAGCAACATGTGTGTGAGACCAACAATTTTGTGCTTATGCCAAAGTTTTAGGCAAGCACACATTGTATTCCGACACATATTCAACACTGTATTACAGGGTGATTTAAGTTACCTTGCTGAAATACAAGGACGAGCCAGATGAGATCACACCACAGCCCATGTCAGGGGTCACAACCTCTCCACCAATCACCTCCTGCCACATGGCCAGCAGTGCATCCTGGGACTCGAAATCAGACAGGACACTTGAGGAAAGGGGTGAAGAGGGCTGACAGTCTGCCCGGTAAAACCATCATCACATCTGCAGGAGAAAACAACGAGAAGCGCTCAAATAACCATTCAGTGCCATAAAAGAGCATATACTGTATAAAATGATAAGAACAATGAACCTGCAGTGTCCGTGGTCACACCAGCCGTGTCCGTGGCACATGCTTGGACACTGCTGGCCGATGTAGATGTCATCCAGGGCCCACTCGTCTTGTTCTCCATAGTAGTTCTGAATCCAGCGGAACCGAGTGGCACTAGACCTGAAATAGGATTTAAATGCCAGAATGTTTTTGTAGGTTTAAAAAAATGCTCTTGCTATTATTTGCCTTTAGCTGGTCTTGTACCTTTTCTTTCCCCTGCATGTTATAAACCTTAAAAAAATGTAACCTACAAAAAGCACTTTATAGCAGTCAGGTCGCAAATTGTACAAAATGGGCTGAAAACAGAATTGGAAAAGGAGATAAGTAAGCCTAGCTTGTCCCCAACATGACACTGCTAAACGTGATTTGATGGCATTAAACAGTGCCACCACCCCGTTTACGCACATAACGCAGAGCGCGTAGGGCATCACCTGCTCTGGGGGCACCAAGCCGAACTGTGCCATCCTCATAAGTGACAGAAAAATCTGGTCCAGATGCATGTGCCTGATGAATCTTAACACACATCGCGAAATCAAAGACTCTGGAAATTGTTTCGAAAACAGAAATGTGTTCTACGACTCGTAAGCTCTTAGCCGATCTTTATTTGGCGTCAATAGGACACATATTGGGCCAGTTACGAGGAGAAACAGCAGATGAATTAGGAAGGCTGCACATTTGATCACGCAAATTACCGCAGCAAAATACGACGGATTTTTCCACATTTATATTTTGATTCTTTCAAAGAGAAACACAAACCATGAATCTAGTCTTTTTGTCCTGACTAAAGTGACAGACTATAGTATTTCCTCAAACTGTAGCGTAAGGATGCAGCTTACGCTGAGCTGTGTTCAGTGAGCGCAGGAGAGAGGGAACAGTGGCGGAGGAGAGGGCACTTTGAAGGGGCAAAGAGAGATTTCACCTTTTTGAAATCTTGCATAGGGCACCAAAATGGGTAGCAGCGGCCCAGGCATAAAAGCTAAGGTGGCAGTTTTCAATCTTTTTTCTATAAAGTTCCCCTTGCTTGAACAAAAGACTATATGATGTAACAAATATAATGTAAGATAATTTGCAAAAAACAGGTAAGTGCTAGATTAAAAAGACACTGGTGGCTTGCAGCTTGCTCTTTGTATAGCGGTGTTTTCAAAAGCCAAATGTAGTTCACTAGAATTAAAATATTATTTCAACTGTCCTTAATAAAACCCTCTCAACATTGTTACTGATAATATTGGCTGAATTGGTTGATATCACTTGTCTGGGTGAATTTCCTCCGGCCACTTTTGTCAATTTTACAATAGACAGGTCACAATCTACAATCTTTCCTGAATATTGTCTGTTGACTTGCTTTGCTAACAAGAGTACCGTAATCCCCATTTTTGACAACAACTTAGCCATAAATGTCACACTGGTTATTACCACATAATATTTCTTGGTGTAAAACCATGTGGACAAGCTTGCACAGTGGGACAGAAAATTGCTGCCGATTTGCAGATCTTGATATATCGACAGTGACAGACACGGCGCATAAGGTACATGCTTCCCGGTTTGTGGCTTTGCTGACCTCTATAAACCACGCTGACCCCTGATCACACTGAGCTAGTCCAGACTTACTATTATCATTTACTGCCCTGACCCCTGACCCCTTATCACATTCTGCAGCAGATTAAACCAGCTTTATTTAGTGCCCGACTATGGGAGCGAAATGAGGTGGACGTCCAAGTGCACAGGGTGAAAGCTTTATGTGTTAGCTGTAAAAAGTGCCAGGACTTTGGTTTGCGTTGTACGAAATAAGCAGAAGAATAATCCATAGCTGTTAATGTGATTATGTGTGCATATTACTGACCATGTTTTCTGCGGCAGAGACAGAGTGATGCGTCTCCAGTCTTTAAACTCTGATGGGTGGTAGACACTTGGGGCTGTGAACTCAGAACAGCTGGGCATGCCTGGTAAACAAGCCTTGAAGTAAAAACACAACACACATACAAATGAAGACTCTAAACATAAGAACATTTTTGGGAAAAATAGGTCACATTTACAAATTTTTAGAGGATTTACATGCTTTAAATAAATGTATTGTAATAACCAAAGATGGGGACTTGAGATTCGGACTCCTGGCCTTTGAGACTTGGACTTGAATTGAACTCATGATTTTGAACATCCCAAATCTTTCACACACAAATATTTCAGCAATTTCAGTTTAATTCTCCTCGGCTCCTCCGTCTCTGATTGGCTGTCTCTGTTTCTGTGTGCGGATGGTTTACGAAGCACAATTTTCAGACTGTATCAAAAGTGACAAATGGCTTAATTCATTTTTAGTCCTGATCTAGTTCTGGTCTAGTCCTGGTTTAGTCCAATTTTAGTCCTGGTCTAGTCAAGTTTTGGTTCTGGTCTAGTCGAGATTTACTCTTGGTCTAGTCCTGGATTAGTTCAGTTTTAGTCCTGGTCTAGTCCTGGCTTAATCCAGTTTTAGTCCTGGTCTAGTTCTGGTTAAATCCTGGTCTAGTCTTGGTGTGGTCCTGTTTCAGATCTTGTATAATCCAGTTGTTTTTTTTTTCTTCCAGCTTTAGTCCCATGCATTTTGGTCTAGTTTTGGTTTAGTCCAGTTTAATCCTGGTTTTGTCCTGGTCTAATATTAAAAATCTATTCTCAAATATAATTTTAATATACATTCCTATTTTGGTTTGACAAGATTGACAACAAGTCTTTTTCATCCTATTGAATTGACCTGAGCTAAACTGGTTTTAAAAATAGATTTACTGTGTTAGAAATAAGATAAATGACTATAATAAGATGTGTGTTTTTGCAGTTTCTTTGCATTGTCTTATTAAAAATGTGGTATAAAGCAACAAAGAAAACTTGTTGTAGTAGGTACAGCTAAATCAAAGTTTGACCTACACATACATGAATTAAAAAACAAGAAACTGTGGTTAGATTTGACATTTTTTATGACAGCACAGAAAGAATTAGATCAGTCATTACACCCTGTTGAGTTTCAAAGGCGAGAAAAAGCACTGTCAGAGAATTAGGAGTCTCATGAATATTTATGACTCACTGGTGATCAGAGAAAATCTTAAACTACTTAGTGATTCAAGCATTATCATTAGCTGTTTTTAAGAAGAAAAGTAACTACAATGTTGAATTGGTCCATGTTGTATTTTTGCTATTCTTTTATAAGTCTATGAACATATACATTCATTGTACTACTTTAAGCAGAGTTTAAAAATAAATAAATAGGAGAGTGCCCCACATCATCTAGTTTTAAGACTCAACTGAAATCAAATTAGTCATGTGATCACTGGCCAAAAATGTTTTAAGCTTTGTCATATTTCATACAAATATTGTATTTCCAGAGTCTCTGCAGGGGTCAAATGTAAGACTTTTAAGGTTACAAAAAATACAAATTAAGACTTATTCACGAGTTGTGACCTGTAATATTTCACAATGCTGCTTGTTTTTCAGAGCTTCTTAAGATACTTAATATTAATATTTAGCAACAAATATGAGTTAACAAAAAAAAAGAACACAATTTATGCAGCAAATGAGCATTCAATCTGTTTCATCAACAAAATACCAGTAGAATATATACATCAATAGTGTTAATAATATAATTATACTAATAATGCATTGGATTTACATAGTGCTTTTCAGACACTTCACATTTTGCATTATTCAGTCTAACCAATGCGATGGTGGTAAGCTACTATTGTAGCCACAGCTGCCTGGAGCAGACTGACAGAAGTGAGTATGTCATTTTGCGCCATCAGCCCCTCTGACCACCACCAACCATTCACATACACCAGAGCCATACGAGGCAATGTGGGTAAAGCGTCTTGACTAAGGACACACTGACAATTCCTCTTTGTGCTGCTCCAATGTGGCACCTGAGGCTCCTCCAAAGGTCTCCCATCCAAGTACTGCCGAGGGCCAACCTGCTTAACTTCCGAGATCTGACGGGATCAGGCTTTGTCAAGCTTGTATGGCCACATAATGAGAATACAATCTGACAGAAATTACTTCATTAAAAGATTTAAGACCTGTGCAAAGAGCCCTGAAACGATTTGTATTTTCTTTGCTTCCCCTGCCTAGGGACTGTGAATGTAAATTAGCTTTGCTGCTATAATTTGACATATTTACATCTGTCCACAACAGCTGTTCATTCATATGCACTGTCTCAATCAAATAAATAAGCCCAACACATTTAAAACAAGTCCTCACCTCTTTGACCAAATGCCATGTGAGTCCATGGTTGGTGGAAAACTCCAGTCGGACCTGTGTGTCTATGTGGGGCGAGGGTTCACGACCACAGCCCATCACCAGAGAGAACTGTAAACTGTAGGACGCGCCCACCTGCATGGACTGAGTCTCCACATACCGGATACTAGAGCCTGGACTGGGCTCTCCGGAGAAACTGCAAGAAATCCAGAAATGTATAGCAAGCATTTTAAGTTTTGAGTAAAACAATGAGGCTTGACTGTCTAGATTGAGGCTATTCAACATAAGGCCCATGGACCAGATCACGTTCCCAAACCAGTTAAAACCAACCCACAAACCATCTTTCAAACAAATATATTTGCTCTCATTTACTGGGTTAATTTTAAGTAACACTGCAAAAACTATAAATCTAGATTTTCTTGAGCTGTTTTAATTGGATAAGATTTAATCGTTTGTGTATGTGTGTTATGTAAAGACATTTTAAACTGGTTTTAAGGGAATTTAGCTTAAAGGAACCGTATGTAATATCCACAACTAGTGGTTTTAGAAAGGTATAACAATCACAAATGAACATGGGTTGCCAGAGTGTGAAATGGCTCATACATTGAAGATAGGAAGCTACTGATTACTGATTCAAAATTAACTTCAGCTTCTAAGAAACCAAACTGGCAACCCAAATGAAAGAGTCATGTGAGGCTTATTCTGCTTTCTGATTGGATAATAAATGTAAACATCAACAAAGAGACATCATGTCCATTGCTTTTTTAATTAAGAATAACTCAGAATTACATTGACTTTCAGTAAAAATAATAGTATATTTGGACATGTTGACCTTGTACCTTTGGGCACATATAGGTCATGTTTATGAAATCTGACATCAAAATCTTACATACGGTTCCTTTAAAAAAAGAACAAAAATTTGCCAATGGGGTAAGAACAGTTTTACTATGCTATTGGCAAATAATTTCGCTTAAAATAAGAAGCAATATCTTGAAATCGTTTTAAAACACTTAAAAACAAGGAAAATAATCTATATCTGTACAATAAATCAAGATTAAATTAGTCAAAATGCTTGAAATTACGTTTAAATCCTAGAATCAAGCAACTTTAACTTGACTTAAAATTCATTTTTTGCAGTGTAGTACTACTTTAGACTTGGTTTGGTCCTGGCTTAGATCTGGTTTGAAGCTGGGTTAGTCTTTGTTTAGATTCTGCTAGTGTCAGTGCTGAGTAATACAATTAATAATACAATCTGCCTCGATATGAGCTAAAAACACAACCAAAATGTGAACTTTGCAATTGTAAACATAAATTCGAATATTGTTTGATACCTAAAAATAGACAAATAGGTAAACAAAAACTGACATGTGGAGTTCCTCAGGGGTCTATTCTTGGGCCCTTTTTGTTTTTGTTGTATTTACTTCCCCTCTACTATACATACTGTTTATGCAGAAGATGTGGTAGCAAAAAGACTCTTGACATAATAGAGATACTTGTTTTTGCTTTTAAACTCTGAGGCAAATGTGTTGGTGAGATGGCAGGATTGGAGTATCTCTAAAACTACAGCTGTTATTCCTACTCTACAGTTACCAGTATCTAACAAGCAGGTAACATGTGAAACCATTTATCTTACCTGAGAGTCCAGTCATGCTGACAGTAAGGCTGCACATGACCGAGGTAAAATCCAAGGCTTTGAGTCACATCCAGGACATTGCTGAAGTCCAGACTGATGGTGTTAAAGAGCACAGAGTCATGCTGATCTCATCCACAGCCCACACATCATGACCGCGACCAGAGTGATACGGCTGCCACCAACGGAACTGCACGCCAAATTTACGAGCTCCAGGAGGCAGCTCCACAGACACAATCCTGGAGGAGAAAAACAACTTACTTTAAACAGGGTGCCTTCACAGTTTTCAAGTTCATACATGTGACTTTTGAAAGGGGCGAAAAATATATAAAGAAATTGCCAAACACCTACTCTCACTTTGAAACGACAGAAGTTTGTACAAGCGATAGAATGTGTTTCAAGGATTATCAAAAGAATGCAAAATCAAAAGCTAGAACATTTAAGCATATATGGATCTTTACTTTACGGGCCTGTATTTCAGACTGTATAAATTCATTTTTTTTTTTCGCACACTTCATTTGAATATTTTCAATTTCGGATTTGACCAACTTTGAGGCTACAGCTATTTTCCTAGTCAGCTTTAGTGGTGCTCCGACCCAAAACTATGATCGGATATTGGAGTAAAATTTTAAACATTATGGGATGCTCAGGGTCTACATTAGCCTGTAAATTGTTTTATTACATGATACTGGCAATGAAATGTTGATGGATAGAGTATCGGTCCCATGAGTTGCTAAATTATTTGCACAATAAATATCAGTTATATATAACTCACTTAGTAAAGACAAAAAAAAAGCCATTTTCAATCTCTACCCTGGTATCTATACATTTATAGTCAGTGTATCCTACACTCTACCAAAACTAAAAAATGGATCAATGCATCTTTAACAATGATAATAATGCATGGATTTTTTCAAGACACCCAGATGCTTCACGTTATGCATTATTCATTCACTTCACCTTCAACTTAGTAGCCTCTGCTGCCCTGGGGCAGACTAACAGAAGCGAAGCCGCCAATTTGCGCCAACGGCCACTCTGACCATCATTAAGCATTCACACTCACCCCAGTTAACACTAGGTAATGTGGATGAAGTGCCTTGCCGAAGGACAATTTCTCCTTGAGCCGCCCCACTGTGACACCTGAGGTTCCTTCAGTGGTCTCCCATTCAGTACTGCCCAAGTCAGCCTAGAGTCTAAAACACTGACCTAAAAGGAGCATTGTATTTCACATTGTGGCATTGCAAACGCAATCAAAAAAAAAAGCAAATACACCTTCCTTATATTGAAATCAGTTTGATCTTTTAGTATTGTGACAACACTAGTTTCTAAATGCCAACACAGGACAAATGTACTCTAATGTGAAATACAGCAGAAATGAATCATTCAGAATGACTGAACTGAACTGTGATTCATATTTTGAACCCACGTAATCACAGTCTGCTGTCTGTTTATGTATGTACTTTGCACTTTTTGTGAAAAATATGACAAGTCAGATCATTAGCACCATGAGTACAACATAATCTTGTAAGTTTAGTTTGACTGTACTTCAAACTTGTAAACAATGTATATGTAAACAGTTTGTATGCAACCGTTGAAAAGTAATTATTTGGAACAGACTTCAGGCACACCTCCTCTAAGTCTAATGGTGCAGCAGACGTTAAGACTTTTACTTTTACTCTCCATGTCCTATTTCTGACATTATTAGTATTTTAGCCTCTGCAGTGTCTCCACAGTCTGTGTTTACGTCACCCCTGCCAAAAAGTTCAGACACAATTTCTGTCTACTGCCCTCATACATGCTGTGCACAGACATAGCTTATTACAATGTAAAACAAGAGGGCAACGCTGACCTGGGCTCATGAAATCCTTGGTAGGCATAATGCTGCAGTAATGTCCACGTTATGCCATTGTCCGATGAGTAATGTAGCAGGACCCCTTCTCCGGGCTGGTCAGGAGCAGGACAGGAACTCAGGGTACTACGACTACCCAGACGAAGAGTAAACTGGAGGTATCTAACAACAAAAAATACATACATACAAAATTAAAAATACACTTTTTAGACAATTATCACAAACCTGATATTATTTTCAGCATGTGCATTCGTAAAACGCCCCTAATCATCTTTGATGTCTACTAGGGAACATTCTAGGCCAGGGATATTAACTTATGCCTTCTAACCTTAAACTCTGGCTATGACCTATCTTAAAAGAAATAAAATATGTGTTGCAATCTACTGGTTTGATTCTGGGTTAGTAGTAGTTTAGACCTTGTTTTTAGACATTTGATTCTGGCTTAAGCCTTCTGCACACTACATACGTAGTTTTGGTCTGATTTTAAGCCTGATTACCTACGAGTTGGAGAGCATGCCAGATAAGGCATGCCAAGCTGTGATAAGGATCGTAAGATTTTTGTGTGATCGAGATCACATGCTGCACGACGCGAACTTTACAATAGACAGCATCTGTGCATCTGCTTGTGACTGCGCCTCTCAAATGTCAAAAAGAAAACATGCCTCATCATGAATAATGAACGCTTTGCACGTAGTCAAAGTCAGGTTTTTTGTACAGCATTACCACGTCATCTCATTTAAGACACTGCCACATGATCCACTGTGAGATAATCGCAGTAATGTCCTAGTCTGGCCGTTGTTTGACGCATGAATAGTGCACCTTTAATAAAAAGTGTAGTGCAAACAGTCACATGCACTTTAAACTGTCTTTATTATGATCTGCTTAATAAGAGTAAAACTGTGTTTCCAAACAAAAAGCAACGGATGAGAAGACAAATGAGATGATAAATATAGAGTGACCGAAGATTTATTTATGAACCAGTGGTGTCAGCGGGAAGGCCAGATAAACACTCAGCCAAGCGGAGCGAAGGTGGGAGGGAGATGGCAGAATGATGAAAGAGATGATTAAACAAATGAGGACAAAATAAAAGAAGGAGGCAGAGTGTGAGTAAGAAATATTAATTAATGCATGTTTTTATGAGTCTGCTAAAGATAATGGGCCTCATTCATGACACGTTCTTACGAACAAATTTGTTCTTAAGGGCTGTTTACGAACATTTTTGGCATTCACAAAATTTGTTCTTAACGGAAAATGTTCGTCTGTAAGAACAAATCCTACGAACACTGAGGAGCACTCGTAAGAACAAAAAAACAGCTGTTTCAGAATTTTATTTCTTATAAAATTCAGTCAAAAATTTTAATTCCTACATGACTGTAGGTTATGTATTTTTATAAATTATTATATGTAAAACAATTTTAGAAACAAAAAAGTCATCACTCATGCTAAAAATGACTCCTTTAATAAACCTGCAGCAGCCTGTTCCAGCCTCAGAGCCTCTGTGTTCTTACCCCCACAGGACTCAGGACCCTAGTCCCCCCAGGACCAGAGCCCAGAGCCTCTGTGCTCTGACTGTGCTCCCCTCTACAGCCGCTGCCTCCCCCGCCCCCCCCACACGCGCGTTCTACCGCAACGTGAAACGCGACATAAACGGCAAAAGCCCAGCGTTATTTCAATACATTTGTGACTTGAACATGTTTCCTCTGAGTGTGTTCATGTGAGTTTGGACATTTTTTAAAGACGCTGACGTTTTTAATCAGCGAAAGCGCTGCTGCACTTTCTTCCTCCTCCGCAGCAGCGCTTCCTCTTCCCAGCTCCGCTCCAGCAGAAATCTTGTGAATGACGCGCTGTGTCCGGCCCATTTTGCCATATAAGGAAGTATGCATTATTCATTTTTATGTAAATAACCGTTCGTAGCTGGAGTTTGGTGAATTTGGCGTAAAGGCTGTTAGGAAGGAATTTGGCTCGTTACGAACCCGTCGTGAATCACACGTAGAGTTTTCGCAGCGGCTTCTTAAAGTGAAAGTTACGCACAGATTTTACGAAGATTTTCATGAATGAGGCCCATTGGAACTAGGTGATATTGACAAAAATGGATATCTTAATTTTTTGGCATATTTCGATTACAGTTTTCACACAATATTGCGTCAATCCAACAAAAATGTTCAAACATGTCTTAAAACAAATTAGTCGTAGCTTAATGATCAGAGACAATTACATACAAAGAGTAACACTTGTTCTCAAAAATGTGGAAACATTCTGAGGTCCGCATCTGACCCTTGGGCTGCACTTTGCCCAGGTCTGCCCTAACCTCTTAGCACATGGTTATTAGTACAGGCAGTGACAGGTTAGACTACATATTTCGTTTTGGTGAAGATCATTATCGCCTTTTGTCTAGTAAATATGGCATATGTGGAGGGGAATCCACAAATGTTAAATAGCAACTACATTGTAAATCTGGGCCAAAGTCAACATAAATAACACAGGAGCGACAACAGAACAAATTATTATGACGAGTTCTCACTCTTTTCAGGACATTTACAGGACATTTCTAAAGAAGATTTTAGTTAATCACGACATCTATAATCACATTTTTATGTGTATAATCACCCAGTAGCCAGAAAGGTCCATGGCCAGAAAAAATGGACACCAAAAGTAGGCTGGGCGATTAGCCAAATCCTATTGCGATTTTTCAGGAAATATTGCGATTGCGATTTTTGCGATTTTCCCACAGCATAAAACATGAGCAAAAGTAACACAAATCAACAGTTTATTATAAATTTTAATTTTGCTAGAATGTACCTGTGAAATGATTTTTGTGTGGTTGTGACTTAGTTTCTGTAATTACATGTTTGAGTAACTAGTAGTGTAACTTAGTTACTGTGAAAAGACTTGTAATTAAATTACAGTTACTAACAAAATACTCTTATTCACTTTTAAGTAAAAAAAAAAAAAAAAATCTACAAAAGTGACTTATTGTGTGAGATAAAACAACAGAGACACAGATCTGCAGCTGGACTGTGCACAGAATCATTTTTAATATTGATTTTATTACTGAATTTAAATCTAAGCAACTCTTTTGTTGTTTGCCTTTGTTTAAATGCCAATGATACAATTTAAATCCCATTTTATTGATGTTTGCAATAATGACACAAAGTAATCCAAAAGTAAGTTACTCTCTTGAGGCAATAACTATAGTTTAACTAATTACATTTTCAAAAAGTAAAAAGTAATGAGTAACTAATTACTTTTTCAATACATTACCCCCAACACTGATTAGATCAACCAGATTAATAACTTGTTTAATTGTGAAGGTGGATAAAACTATAGCTATAGGCTATAGCCTAACCAGCTCTGCTTTTTACAGACATGAACCAGTTATACTGAACTTGTGCAAATTCATTCACTGTTCATTTTTATTTAAGTTCAAATAAGTGATATCTGTAACTTATATTGAATTCCAGAGCTACTCAGTGTAAAATATGCTTTCATATCTAAACTAAGTGTGTTCCCCTTTAACTTTACGCACGCGGCTCTCGGCTGCTGCTGCTGCTGCTGCCTCTCCTTCTCCTCCTCTCCGTCTCTGCCCCTCGCTCACTCATCCCCCGCTCCACAGACAGGACAGAAGGCGGGACGATTACCTGTCCCTGTCCACGTAGAGAACCATAGTGCTCCGTGTTTGGAATTAAATAGTTTATCCTTCGTTTGGCAGCGCGTCACCGCGGACCACTTCATTTTACAGCGCGGGGCGGACTCGTAACGCGGTGGGATTTCGAAGTCAGAGGCACACGCACATACGTGCTAAAAGGCAAAGAGAGGCGATAGACATTAACCTGAAACAACTATTATGTCTTTGTTTTGTGTCACTAACGAAGAGAGTTCGTGGAGTGAGTGGAGAAAAGAGAGAAAGAACGAAGTACAGCGCTGGCTCAGGGCTCACCTCGTTCACCGCCGCTTTAAGTCTAAATCCTTTGCTGTAGTATTGACAAGAGCACAGTTTTACACCGGTGAGCCTGGTGTTGTCATTACATGTCGTTGATCTCATGCACACACGAATTACAGAGAGAAAAGTGAAGCACAAGCACACAGAGGTGTCGGTGGAGCATAACATGAAGCTGCAGACCGGAGGCGCTGCAGTCAGACGGCCGCACTCACACGCGGCGCTTCAATTACTTCCAAAACAAAACGCACGTGGGCAATAATCGCACGTCTCTGCGATTACATAATCGCCCAGCCCTACCAAAAAGTGAGGATTCTGGGGGTCCTCCCTCATGGAAATTTGATCATAAATGATGATATTTCCTGCATTCTGATACATTTGGGCAGTCTAAACAACATATTGGTTAATACACCAGTTCCATGTTTAAGTGAAGAAAAGCAACAGTTATTATAGACCTATAAGTTACAATCAAACTTTGCATTGGACATCATCTATATCTATATTGCTCACCTTAAATAAGAAATGGTAGCAAAAACATAGTTTGCACATTATTTTATGTTAGACTAAATCATTTTGATTGCATTTTCCATGACTGGAAAATCAACTATTTTTCATCTTTTCCAGGTTTTCCAGGACATATGGGAACCCTGCTATAACTTGTAACACATTAATTGTGTTAAATGATTTCATAAACTCCAGGAAACTGTGTCAGTTGTGAGTAAATTGTGGAAGGATTCTATTTTAGAACTTAAATTACTTCTTGTAATTATCAACAACTTTTGTCAATTTCTTCATAAACTGCAATTTAACTGCTGTACACCTATGACAAATATTTACCACAAAGACTATCGCACCAAACTAAGTAAACATTAGAAAAAAAATATACAGTATATATATATAATCTTTCATATGGGCTTTAAGTTTGGAGTTCAGTCATGGCTTTTAACAAACACAATGAAAGAGAGGTCTACCACCCAGGCACAAGCAATCAGAAGTCTTTGGTTGAAAATGTAAAGTTGAATTATTTACACACAAACAAGTTAAGATATTTTAGCTTTAATTGCGCAGCCCTACCGCCTCTTCACCTTCTACTTGCCTGTCCTTGGCTATATTACGCTTCCATTAGCAGAGCAGTTCTCTCTTTAAGACAGCTGTTCGATCCATTACCACAAAGCTGGCATTAAACATGGCTGTCAGGTGGCACACTGGGAATGACTACACCAATAATCCATCTAACACAGATGCAATATCAAACTTAATTGTCTCATCTTTATCTATCTCTTGCACATTTCAATTAGGCTCTTCTCTCATTTGCAGACTGCTTTATGATGACAATCCATTTTCAAATGTAGGAAAAAAAAAAAAATGGAAATCAGGGGATGTAATAACAATAGCTGTAAAACATTTGTGGCATCAGTCACAAGTAAAACGCTTAATCAGGCTCAGTTAAATTAATTAAGACTTAAAATCTGCAAGATATATTATACAGCCAGTTTAACTAATGAGGTATCTGAGGCAAATATTTAGATTAATAAAGTGACTCACAGACCTCATAGGAAACATAAGTAATGTTCTGGGTGTCTCTGTTCACCTTGCTTGGGAGCTGTCTAACGGTGCAGTGATTAAGTGCCTTCTGCTGTCCCGATTGAAGACAAGAGCCTTGCCGCTGGCCAGTACCCCACATCCAAAGCTGACCTCGGCCCCCCGCAGTGAGGAGAAGCTGTGATAGGAAGAGAGCCGCGGGCTGGAGAATCCCTCTGATAGAAAGGCAGGAAAGGTCTGGGACGCCAACTCACAGGCCGGCCCACTGAAGCCTGGGTCGCACCTGGAAAAGAGCATTGGACATGGTAATACACATGAGAACATTGTACAATACTGGGAATGCGGTTCACATGATGCCCTTCACACCAAAAAATTAAAAGAGATTATGAAATTCATTAATGAATCATAACCATAATACAATGTGATTGATTTCATATGGTAATTGGTGCCGCAGGGCATTAGCGGATAATGAGCAGGCTCATTTTGAAAGAAGACATTAGATTGATTTAGTTTAATGAAAGAAAATGCTTACTTGCAGCCTGTGCGGGAACAGTGTCCTCTTCCAGAGCAGAATCGGAGACAGGCGGGGCCAATATAAACTAAAACACATCATATTACATTAATACACAGTGGAATTTAATGAGTGGACTGTTGTGTGCAGAACATACCATTGTCTATGGCCCACATGTTGCCCGTTCCAGTTCCAGACTGCTTCCAGCGGAATCGTGTGGTCTCTGTGAGAGCAGCGTTGGGCAGAGGGATGGATATTCTGGTCCATCTGAGGAGAAACAACAACACAGTGGTAAACACAGTAAATCCATTGTCACACTTGTTTAGATGGAGCTTTGGAAACTGCATACCCGCTGTAGTTGTCAGAGGAGTAGATGGTGCTGTGTGGGAGGTGTGGTCCAGCACACAGCTCCGGGAGACACTCAGTGTGGAGCAGAGACCAGGAGCGGCCCTGGTTAGTAGAAAACTCCAGCGACACACTGGCAATAACAAAAACAATAACAGTTAAATACACACAGTGCAATTCCTTATGTAGGATAAGCCACGAATGTGTAATTCTGATAAAAATGGAAAGGTTAGTGAGGAAAAGCACACCTGTTGGCCGGCTGGAAGGAGCCACAGCCCAGATTGATGGAGAACTGAGCGACATGTGTGTTCGTGCCAGGCAGCACAGGAAGCAGCTGCATGAAGTCCACAGCCCAAACGTGAGCTTGGCCCCCCCATGAGAGCGCTGCTCCAGACAGAACTGTGTAACAGGTGTCTGCAGCTCTGTGGGCAGGCCCACTGAAACCACAGCAGGAGTCTGCAAAATACAGAAGGGAAAGGTTGATTACAGCAGAAGTTAGTATCTATGCACCAGTTAATCCAATTTGTATTTACCCTGTATGAGGAGTACGGCAGAGTGTCGAGTATCACTCGTTCTCTTCTGCCTTCAGATCGTCCAAATAAAATCACATCGTGTTCATGGGACTCTCCTGGATGGCAGTCTCCTCCACCTAGTTATGAAAACCCAATCATACTCAAGTTTAACAAATCTATATTAAAAAAGCCAAGCAAAGCAAGATTTCTCTTTTTAACAACAGATATAATTTATTTTATTTATTATTTTGACTTACCCATGGCAAAATGGAAGCGCAGGTTTCCATAGGACGTGGTGTCGATGTAGGGCGTGCAGACTCTCCTTCGACCCTCCAACTCAAACAGCAGAGCCAAACCGGATTCAATCTCTCCACACTCGGTTCCATAGACTGCTCCTTCAATGTCCCAGCTACAAACGATTCAATCAAGTGAAAAAAAGTGCTTTGTTTTAAATCACACATTAGTCCAAATCAGACGTGTCTATTGTCATTGTAAGTGACTGCAATAAAAAGAGCCAGAATAGCACTGATACAGATGAATGAGCAGGTACAGGTCTGTGCACAGGGGACACACACATGCATATTTCTGCACAGCGGAGAGCGACTGCTGATTAGCACTGACAGAAGTTAACTCAGTGTGTCAGCCCTCTCCTGCGTTCATCCTCTCTCTCCAGCTTTCTCCACAATTATTTTCTATTTTTGTGACTTTGACAAAGCCACTGGTGTCTCGAACAACACCTGTGTGCCATTTTCAACAGCATCATAGAAGTGATTAAGAGCTGGGGCTTACATATTCAAGGAGAGAGAGAAATCTACACCTTCTCTTACATACAGTAGTTGCCATAATTACTCTAGTAACATTTTGACACGTTTCCTTATATTACACCTTGATTAGTCTTAATAAACTATTAATAAAGATTGAATAATCGATTAATTCACCATGAACAAGTGAAAAAATTAATGGATGAAAACTTTTATTAAGGCTTTGTAACAACTTAGTCACCACAATCCCTGCCCCTTAACCCTAACCTTAACATCATTAAGTAAGCAGTTACTAATCCTTAATAAATGTTTTCATCCATAAGTGATGATTTGTTATTTACCTCTTGATTCATGCACAATTAAGGCTTTACAGGGCTAATTAAGGTGTACTTATGATAAAGTCTTGACAATCCAAATTGCAAAGTGAACAATGTCAGTGAAATCCAATTTAACTGTCAATTATTAAACACTTTTATAAAAACTACATCCTAATAAACCTTTAATAAAGCATAAATATAAACTTATTTCATAATAAACAAATACAAAGGAATGAATCAAAAGTTGCATTAGGACTTAATATTGTAATATTCACCACAAGCCCAACCCCTCAACCCTAAACTCTAACCTTTGCTCCTTAAAAAAACAGTTAATAAGTCTTAACAGCCATTTTCATCCATTAATTGATCATTTGTAAATGAATAAGTAAGTCCTTATTAATGCTTTATTAAGGGTGTACTAGGGCAAAATAAAATGTAGTTAATATAATGAGGTATCAAAAACTGAAAGAAACCGTGAAAAAAATATACTTTTTCGCTTTTAGTTTTATCAAAAGTTATAAATGGACAGCATAGCATGTAAAATGAGTTTGCCATTTGTGCATAATGTAGTACTATTTGAGACCGGTCTTGACTTGACTTCTTTTAAGGTCTTGGGCTTGTCTCGCGTACAAGCACATTAGTACTTTGTCTTGTCTTGGTCTGGAGGTTGCTTGGACTTGGGTTCTGACACCAATAGCACATTTTATTAGTATGTGACCTGTTCCAGGCACAGTTTGCCATAAGGACTGTCTATAGGACTGACAACAAGATAATGTAGACACTAGTGCCGGGCGATATGATGATAGATATCGTGGGTACGATAGAAAAGTGTATATTGTGACATTTCCCTTCTATCGTTTCTAATTTTGACCAATTATTACAGCAAATATGTCATGTGTGTGGTATTAAATGTGCTTTGTCACACATGTGGCAGAAGCGCTGTCTGGGAGAAAAGAGGAGTAAAGCGAACAGAGTCATCTGGATCGATTTTGTCATACTTTTCAGAAAACTAAAAACATACCTAAACATGGTATATCGAATAGTATGGTCTTGACAACTACACTAGCCTAATGTTTTTTATTTTTTATATAAACTAGACAAAAATGTTATTCAAATCGATTATGACAACTGCAGACATGTTTGAGTTAACAGTGTACTATTGCAAACAAAGGCAACTAGCATTTACTTAGATGGTGGAGTCTCGAAATCTTCCTCCCAGTAGCTCCTCCCCTCCTCTCGGTGCAAGTCGATGTCTCTGGTGGTGGCAAAGCTGTGGCCCACTCCCTCAGCGCCATGGAAGTACAGAGCATTGCCCTCCGACTGGCATGCATGCTGTTCACAAAACAAGTGTATGTCAATTTAGTAGAGCATATTCATTCAGGTTCAGAGTAAGATGCTTTAACAACAGAAGATATTAGCTTGAAGAGTAAAAAACACAAAGAGCAATATAAGATAATACCAATACCAAATGACAAAATGGACCTTTATAGTAGATCCAGGAAAGAAGAGCCAGTTGGCGGTGTCGGGAGGGTCCAGGTTGTCTTCCATCAGAGGAGTTTTGTGTGCAGAGTTAACCAGCAGCACATTGTCCAGACCCCAGCAGGACTCGTAGCCTCAGGACCCAGCGGAGCATCCTGAGTCCAGCGGAGACGCACCCCATCGGCCCGGGACTGAGGCGGCAGAGGGAGGAGGTGGACCACAGTGCTGCTGTTTGTTGGAGCTCTGTAAATACACACATACATATACATAAATGTTTTTGTATGAAATTAAGACAGTCTAACAATCTTTAAGAAAAAACTGCAAAAGCCTAAATTGAGTAAAGTACATTTCTTAGTATTGAAATGGAGTTTGAAATTTTAGTATTGTGACAAACTAAACTTAATTCAACATTTCTAGTATTTAAGAACAGATGTTTTTGTGGTAGAAGAACATGACAGCCTTTAAAAGTTTTCCAGGACTGACAGGAAATGACACCGACTAAAATATAAGACATTTGGAGCAGAAGTACCGACAGATGAGTAAGTGACTGACCTGATCTTCTCCATGGTGATCCACTCATCGTCAGAGGTGTTGCCATTTGCACTTAGGCTGTATGACACAGTGATGCTTGGGTCTGAATAACTAAACCGACAAGATCCTGAACCTGTGAACAAAGAAAACGTTTTTGCAAATTGGTTCATGGTAAATCTGATATTACAAATGTCCTATTCGTTTAGCATAATATTTACCTTAAATTACCCCACGGCGCCTGAGTTTTTTTCTGGGATTCACGCGGGGAAAATCAAAGCTTGTAATTTGCTTGTTTTTACAGACTTTATACCGAAAACGATGACAGATACGTCTTAATTTATAACGACTTCATTCATGACAAAGTCTCTCTATTCTAAACTTTGCATCACTGTCCAAACTTTTCCAAATGGAGCTCAACAGTGTTTGATCGCTCTGGTTCTGGAAGTATTTTGCCCCATGCTAAAGTGCCATAGGCTTTTCGAAAATTCAAATATTAAGAGTTTCAAGACATATCGCGGGCTAACCAGCTATGTGCTAACTCAGATCCACATAGGCCCATCATCTTTGTTCGATGACGATATCAGTTGTTTTTAAAAATACATTTTTCAATAAAGCTATTGTGATTATGGGCTTGGTTTTTTTCCACATTAGAAAGCTTACATTCTCCTCAAAGCAGTATGTACTTTTCTTATCATAATTACTAATCTCACATCGTCTACCTTTTGTCTACTTCTGCAACTCCAAATCCAATTAAATTTCTATTTGTCAAAGTCCACATAACAAAGTTATTAACATGTTATTATTTTTCAAAAGGTAGCTGCTATTATGTCCAGCTATGTCCTATTTGCACGACATAATATTTACCTCGCGACCTCAAATTATGATAATTATGGACGTTGTTTCAGTTTCTAGTCCTATGCAAATTGTCCAAGTCTGGAAAATTGTCTGTAAAGTTTTAACCAAATTTTTCCTTGTCCTTGTGTAATTCTACCCCTGTGTGATTGTGTATGCTTTTACCTTCAAAGTTGAACTGAATTATTATTACTGTTTGCCATAGATTTTTTCTACTATTAAAAAGCTAAAAATTAAGTAAGATACAATGAAATCGGGACCCGGATGAATAACCCCGTTGTTGTGGCAACAGACGGTTGAGAAGATGGATGTTTGGAGAGCAAACGCCACAAGTTTGCATGTAGAGACTTTTTATTGTATATTGATTAAAAGAGAAACACTACGACTGAAATCTGATGGTGTGGTGGTATTTCTGATTGACGGACACAACAACGTGACAACGAGTTACATTTACACTGCCACAGCTCAGGTCATTCCTGATAAAACAAACCCAAAACACAAGAAATGCTCAAGTTGGCCATGGATTAAAAGGTTGTTGTCATAATTCAATTCGTATTTGCCGCCATTTCTAGAATAACATCTGCAAAAACAAGAAAATTAAAGGTCTTCATTATCCGCATGGGAATGTCTGTAAAAACTCGGACGTCTGCGATAATTCAATTGCGTGTATCCAATTTAAGAAAAACAGCCAATTTTGTATGGAAAATGTCTTAACGTCCTCCATACAAAGGCTGAATAGCGGTTGCGGCTATAGCTAAATATACGCTCATAACAGACACAGACTTGGTTAAAGGTTGCTAATGGAGGCAGCAGTAAACATAGTTACCTTTCACCTCGCCTCTCACCTCTCGACGTTTTCAACCCTCTCTACATTGTGCTGACTGTCTGTCGCAACCAAACCGTGCATTAACCTGCCGGCGTGTCTGTGCACCTCTATACCGCTCGGCTAAATCCAGCACAAACTCATTCCAGTGTCTTGTAAACAGCTCCAAAGCCAGATACAGAAATTCAAAGTGCTCGGGGTTACAGGCAACGGTTCAGAGCATCTTCTAATTCTACTCTGCTTCCTCCTCCCAGCCAGCTTCCAGACGTATTGGTGGAAACATGAAATAGGCATGAAAAATACAAGGCTTTTAAAACTCTGCACGAGCCTTCGGGGTGTCTTTCAAGAACGTAGTAAAATATTCATTATTTAGATAGGAGAGGCTGGGAGTACAGAGTAGAGAGAGAGAGAGACGACGGGGTTGTGTAGACTTACTGACGTGTAAGACAAATGATATAGTTCCTGCCGATGATGGGAAGGTTTTGTGTCCTCGCGAAGGATATTTAATATAGGTATAAAAGGCACACTATGTTTCCCTATAGGAGCGTGCGGTTCTGGTGTAATACAGTACTCACCCAGAGCAAACTGCAGGACAGAGGCTGTGCTGGTGTTCAGAGGCACTGTGGACTGAGAGAGAAGAGACGTGTTAAGAAATAGTACATATTGACTAAACCAGTCAGTGCTACACTCCCTGATCTGACCCGGAATAAAAAAACAACAACAACAACACTATTATACGCAAATAAAGCTTTTAATGTATGCCTGTGTTAGTACTATGGGCACATTCACTCTAGAGTTTTTTAACCGTGCCATGCTCAAGTCTGATTCTAAAATTCTACATCCCGCACTCACACCTGCACAAGCGAACACAGGCCGGTGACGTCATCTTCCGAAACCGCGTTTACATGTTGTGCTAATGCTATAGTGTAAAAAAAGTCCAGTGTCTCGCTATATCCTTAATATATTGATGCAGATATGATTTTTGCTGGTGATACATGCTCATTGTCAGGCTCTGGACTGAAAATTGTGTGAAGCAGCAAGAACAGGAAACAAGAAACAACCTTTCTCTATGGTCATAGTGCTAATTGAAGGTAAGTTTGATGCAGAGTTTATTTCTCCTTGTGAGAAAGATTAGTGCTAACAGTGGGCTTGTATGCTAAAGTCAGACGAGTCTGTGTACATGAGTAACCGTGTGCTCTGAGTCACCTCCTCAAATCGCGCCAGAGTCAGATTCGTGCCGCGCCTGAGCACGGTACGTTTGCACTCTCACCATCCGGCCTGGGCACAGTTTGATTGTGCTTGTGTGAGGGCACCCTCTGGGTGAGTACAAACGACCATGCTCAGGCTCATGTACATGCACAACAATTGCATACAAGCTCATTGTGAGCACTGATGTTTCTCACAAGAAGAAGTACGAAAATAAACTCTGCACTAACCTTTGTGGATATGCGCTTATTTTGAATTAGCTTTATGACCAGAGAGAAACATCTGTTGCTGCTCCATACGATGTTTAATCCAAGGCCTGATGGAGGAGCGTTCATCAAAACTGTGGTCTGCATCATTATATTAAAGACGTAACAACCCACTGGACTTTCGCCACTACAGCATTAGTACCTCCACGCTTCAGCTCAATATGTAAAAAAAACAGCTCCAGAGGATGATATCACCAACTTGTGGCTCAGTTCACTTGCGTCTATGAAGGAGGTCTATGAAGGAGGCTCGATTCTCCAGAAAATTTTATCCAATTCTTGTGCCGTTTGTTGTAACTTTGAACATGCTTGCTCTTATTCACATGTATTAAAGATTAAAATACTTATTTCTAATTTTTATGGTCTGAAAATCTAGTACTACAACTTTAACTCTGAAACCAATGGCTAAAACTAAATCAGCAGAAAAAAATCTTATTTCAAATTTGGAATAGTATACTTTTGTCTTTTCTTTTGACTGTTGAGTGTGATGAGTGTGAAAGCTTCTGTGTTTGTTGAACTGCCAGGAAGCAGCATCAAACATTTGGACTAGTGTCAGGCAAAGCAAATGCTTATCAGACAAGTAAATAGAATCCCTCCACTGAACGTGGCTCTGTGATTGGCTGCCTTTCAACTCCAAACGCCAAGCCAATGTTTTGAAAGTGAGACGAGGAATGGATAAAAGGTTTGATAAGTAACTGGAATCATTGACAAATAAAACATTGTTATAAGGATTAAATAATTGTTGGTGTTTTACTTTCTGGTGTAGTCACGGCAAATTTATGTCACCAACTGACTGCAATGTAACAAAGCAGCACTGTGATTGTGCTTTGGGTTGGCACAAAATGCATAAAGAGCTTTGTACAGTAAATAACTACAGTTAATGACTATTTTGTTATTGAGGAACAACCCAGTTTCAACTTCCTCAGGGTCCCACAACAACAGTACCTTGTAGGCTTGAAGACGTATTGCACTCTCAATAGAACAAGACCCCACTCACCCACCACATGAATACCTTACCTCTCTTCCCTCTGGGAGGAGGCATAGAATGGACTCTTCTGCAGGTGCATTTTGGTAGAACCCTGATCCCCTCAGCCATTGCTTTTCTGAACAGAAGGCCCTTTACTGTGTTTATTGTTGTTTTTCTTCTGTCTGTTAACGTATGTATATTTCAAACTGTCTCTACATTTGTGGCAAAGAATTTTCCCTTGGGCACAATAAAGTCTAAAGACTAAAGGCTGATGATGTGACTGAAGCCCTTTCCTCCTACTCAGGAGCAGGTACTAGGAGCAGAAACATTTTGGAAAAAAATACTTTGTCGGTTTCTTTAGTTCTCAGACTAAGGCAAAATACAATTCATTGCATCTTTTTCCCCAGCACAATTGGGGACCTGACTTGGTTAATGTACCTTTACGCTAACCTAAGCCTAACTATAATCCTTCCTTGAACCTTACCCAAATTTCTGAAGAAAAATGCAAAAAAAAAGGAAAGCATTGACACTAATGCAAAGTGATGCCAGTGCGGCATCAGTGAAATAACCTCCTACATATATAGGCTATGTTTTTATTTTTTTATTAATAATATAAATGTAACTAAATATTAATAGTAATACTAAGTTTTTAATGCTGCTGAGCCCCTCATTACCCCTTTAAAATGGCCCTGCACTTCCCAGTGCACAGCGCTGAAAGGCACACAATCTTTACCGAGCAGTGACAGTATAGAGGCTCTAAAACACCACAGACTTCACACACTTGGATCTGAACTTATGTTTAGTATCACAATTACATCTCCTGTGTTCTGGGAAAATAAAGCAAACGCCCCTTAGAAATGAATGCAATTTTTTCTTTAAAGTCAGAAACAATCAACTCCATGAAGGAGGGTTATCTTTGTGAAACATACAGCAGGTGAAAGCTTGTGAGGAGTAGAATATCACTGTGTACTTCAAAACACTCACAAGGCCCAGGTTTCTTATGTTTTAGCTTAATTAGGCGAGATCAGCAAAGTTACCCAGGGACTTGGTAAGTTCAAATGATTGAATATGAACTGTGGGATTTGCAGAATTAGTTGTGCACTTTATGTTTTAAAAAGAATCAGGTACAATGGCTTCAAAACTATGATGAAAACAAAATTGTCCAAACCCAGCTGAATGTCATCCTACAGTACATATGTGTAACTGAGACATCAGACCGGCAGCGGAGCAGTCGTGTATGACTCTGTGCTTGTGGCTGCTAAATCCCTGGTTTGGCTGCACGGTCAATGGTGTGTGAAATACGTAGTGGTTTTGTGTGCGGTTAAACATGGCAGTTACCAGCTCTCTCTCTCCGAAGGGTTCGCAGAAAGTGACGGCTCGCCCATGCATCAGCGCGCCACACTGCTCCCCCACGTCACAGTTGGAGCACTCGGACCTGGCACAAACAGATAATGGAGTTAGAAGAAGAAGAAGAAGAGTCAAAATGAAAAGATACAAAGAGAAGTGCTTACCAAATACTGGGGTCCAGCTGTGTGTGGGACAGGTTGGAGTCAAAGTCATCGCGCAGGACGGCGTGTTTACCGTGAAGCTCAACTGCATGGACACAAAAAATATAAATAAATAAGATGGTATATTTTTACTGTATGTATTGACTCATATTACAAGTGATAATAAAGAACGTGTGGTTGTGGATGTGCTGTGTTTTCCCAATTAATGTAAGGAATTGAATATAAATAGGGAAAAGGTCTTCTGTAGTTACAACTTGGCAGCATCTTTCACTTGTTTCAAGACATTTTTTCACTTGTTTCAAAACAGATTTTAGCTTGAATCGAATTTGCCGCTGGAGTGAATAAATTACTCTTACGGCATTCGCAAATAATTTAGCTAGAAATAAGCACACATTTATGGACAAAGCATTAAGCAGGTCAAATAAACTAGGTCCAAACTAGGTGTAAATAATTAAGTAAAGCACAGACACAAAAACTAGAGTACTTGAGTAAAAATACTTAGTTACTTGCCACCTCTGGAAAAACATCGGCTTTTCAAACTAGTAAGTCCAGTTATACGTTAGTTTCAATGGGCCTCATTCATGACACGTTCTTACGAACAAATTTGTTCTTAAGGGCTCCTTACGAACATTTTTGGCATTCACAAAATTTGTTCGTAACGGAAAATGTTCGTCTGTAAGAACAAATTCTACGAACACTGAGGAGCACTCGTAAGAAGAAAAAATCAGCTGTTTCAGATTTGTATTTCTTCTATAGTTCAGTCAAAAATTGTAATTCCTACATGATTGTAGGTTATGTATTTTTGCAAATTATTGTATAAAATAATTTTAGAAACAAACAAAAAATTCTGTTATGGATAAAAATGACTCCTTTAATAAACCTGCAGAAGTCTGTCCCAGCCTCAGAGCCTCTGTGTTCTGACCCTCACAGGACTCAGGTCCCTGTGTCCCCCCAGGACCAGAGCGCACGGTGCTCAGTCTGTGCACCCTCACCACAGCAGCCGCTGCCCCCCTCCTCCGCACCCCCACACGCTCGTTCTACCGCGACGTGAAACGCGATATAAACGGCAAAAGCCCAGCGTTATTTCAATACTTCTGTGACTTTAATCTGTTTCCTCTGAGTGTGTTCATGTGAGTTTGGACATTTTTAAAAGACGCTGAAGTATTAACTCAGCGAAAATGGGGAGACGCGCTTCTGCAGCGTCTTCCTCATTTAACCTGCTCCAAGTCTTGTCGGTGACGCACTGCGGCCCGCCCTTTTTGCCATATAAGGAAGTATGCATTATTCATTTTTATGTAAATAACCGTTCGTAGCTGAAGTTTGGTGAATTTGGCGTAAAGGCTGTTAGGAAGGAATTTGGCTCGTTACGAACCCGTCGTGAATCACACGTAGAGTTTTCGCAGCAGCTTCTTAAAGTGGAAGTAACGCACAGATTTTACGAAGACTTTCATGAATGAGGCCCATTGTTTTTTGTGGATTAGAACAAAAAGATTACTAAATTGATGTTGATGTTTACTGGAATAGTCGATTTGTTTGCGATCAGTCAATTTACTTGTTGCAGCCCTACTTTGATTAGGTTTTTTAAATAGTAAAAAAGAATTGCAGTTGAAAGCAGAAAAACTATGGCACTGAAAACTTACCAAGACTTGGCCTTAATGGAGACTCAGTGGGAGCTGAAAAACAAACAAAAAATACACAGAATTATGACATTTTTTTTAGACTTTATTGACATGACATTACAAAACTGAAATGTGTGAAGTGCATAAAGTACAGTACATCCGTAAATTGCTTCACTGGTGACGTTAATTCACTGTAAGAATGAAAGACCAGGTGGCAAAGATTAACAGTTCACTGCCAATTAAGTCTGGTTTCCCCCTGAGGCTGGTGTGAGCGGAGTGTGTGGCCACTGTCACACCGGGCTTCCGTCAGACACACTGTCTTATTCTGCTTTATTTAGACTATTTCTAACATAGTAGATCTACATTTAGTTTAAGGTCAGTTTAGCTTAGGTCAATTCAATTTACGACCGAAAACGTATTGATCCAAAATGGAATCAAATGTTTTCTTAATCTATATCAGCATTTTATTTAACGAACACTGAAAATGTTTAGATAAACATTATAGATTTTTAATATTAAACCAAAACTAGACCAGAACTAAATCTGACCTAAGCCAAAACCAGATCAGGACAAAACCCGACTAAACCAGGGCTTAAACTGGACTAAGCCAGGACTTTACAAGACTAATACGGAACCAGACCAGGAGTACTATATAACTGGACTAAACCAGGACAAGACAAGGACTAAAACTGGACTAAACCAGCATCAGACCAAGACTACTGTAGAACTAGACTAAACCAGGACAAGACAAGAACTAAAACTGGACTAAACCAGCATCAGACCAAGACTACTGTAGAACTAGACTAAACCAGGACAAGACAATGACTAAAACTGGACTAAACCAGCATCAGACCAAGACTACTGTAGAACTAGACTAAACCAGGACAAGACAAGGACTAAAACTGGACTAAACCAGGTTTACCAGGACAAAAACTGCACTATTGTTACAAAAACTGGACTAAACCAGGTCTAAAACTGGACTAAACCAAGACTACACCAGAACTAAAACTGGACTTAACAAGAACCAGACCAGGACTACTGTAAAACTGCACTAAACTAGGACAAGACCAGGACTAAAACTGGACTAAACCAGAATCAGGCCAGGACTGCTGTAAAACTGGACTAAACCAGGACAAGACAAGGACTAAAACTGGACTAAGCCAGAATCACACTAGGACTACTGTAAAACTACACTAAACCAAGAGTAAACCAGTACTAAAACTGAACTAAACCATGATTAGACCAGGGTTAAACCAGGACTATCAGGACTAAAACTGACCTCGTTTTGAGTTAGACAAACTAGTCGATAATTACTAAAAATTAGCATTAAGTCAGAAAAGTCTAAATTTGCGTGTTGACAGTTTTTTCTATCCTGCTTATTTTAGATCTGGACTTGTTTTAAGTATATTTAACTTGTCTTAAATGGTCTTTTTTTCCCCCATGTTAGCCGCAGGAACACTACCTAATGATTGCAATGCTAAATCTCCTACCAGTGTAGAAGCAGGTACACAGACTGGATTCTAGCTAAAATGTTCCCATCCCGTCTGTCCTGAATAGATGAAAAGTTTCAGTGGGTTGCATATCCAGGTTTTACAGTATTTCATCATCGGTTCATTTTGAGCGAAGGAGAGGTTTTTAACCCGAGTGAATATTTGCCTCTTTAATCCGTCTGCACTCTCAAAGTCTGTTGGAGGGTTTGTTTGAACAGAGGAAAGGGAATCTGTATAATCTATTCTAGAAGTGTTCCAGAAGACATGTGATCCCTTTAGGGAGTTTAATAAAATAACCTAAAATCAATGTCTTCCTAGCACAGATATTTTGTTAAAGTCTGTATTAATGTGGATATTAGTCTGCAGTGTCCTGTCTATATCTAATAAAGTGTTTGTTTGTTATTGTTGTTAGCATAGTGCCGTTAGCATACTTACACATCTCTCTCTTAACAGCTGTAATAAAAGCTTAAAACACATTGTGGTGAACAATTCGAAGCAATAACTTCACCCCCTGTACGATTAATACATCTAACTCACTTTAAAACTCATCATTTCAAAGCACCAGCTTTTTTCTTCGCATTGACTAACTTGACTAAAAGACTGAAAAACTGATCCAGGATCAGCAAACACTTAACACAACATGAGCTTTAGAGGTGTTCTGTGATATTATTGGTTAACAGCACCAACAGTTTCTCACAACTGCGTCTCCCCCAATGTAGTCAGATCAACGTAAATAAATGCTTTACTTTACTTATAATAAAGTAAGAATTGAGTTCTAATGATAATGTAAATTTGGGTGTAAAAAGTAGAAAGCTTAATGTGAATTACACTAAACTTAGAACTGATGTTTTACTTTTTCACCCTCCTACCTCCTAAGAATTTAAAATGTATTTAAAAACTTCTGGAATGATTTAGCATCATCTAAATCAAATCAATTTATTTTTGTATAGCCCAAAATCACAACAACAGTCATTTCTTGGAAGACTTCCCAAGATTGTTAATTTAGTAAACATAAAGAGGTTTTGGCCCAAAATTAAAAAGAGTTTGGATGTGTACGATAATTTTTTTTTAGCAAAATGCGATAATTTTGAGGCTCTGGTACATTTCCCATCTGGCAACACTGATTTGGAAGCTCAGAATGCATTAGGTAAGTGAGCAAAACAGACATGAGTCATTGAAAATACAACTTAAAGGAACTATACTCGATTTTTTTTTTTACAAAAATAACCCCCAGCACAAATGTCCTCTTAATGTATCCATTCAGGTGAAAATCAGATTGCAATGTCCTGTCTGGGTCTAATTACGTCTCATTTTTTCACGCTACTAAAGTTAGCCTGTTGTTATCGTTAGCATTGCGGCTACCTGTCGTTAGCATTCTGTGATAAAAGCTTTAAACACATCGTGATGAACATTTTGAAGGTTCAGAATGCATTAGCTAAGTGAGCAAAACATGTATTCTAATGTAGGAAGTTTCAATCATTATTTCGGTTTGTTTACATTTTTAAGGTACAGAACTTTTAAGTACATTTATAATGATGTACTTAAAATATTGTAACATGGTGAAATACCAGTTGTGTATATTATACCATTCATCACTTTATAAAGCAAGACTTGTAAGATTAACCTAATGGAGTTTTCTATTGTAACCCGTAAACATACTTCCTTGCTTTTACCGTCGCTACTCCGAGATCCCCAAAATTGGTTCCAGGCTTTTAAAGTGTGTGTAAACTTAGGTGCTGACGGCTGGAGTTAAAGTATTATAAGAGTCCTATCTGGCGGCACAAAGTGTTTTGGCGGCGATGCGCTGCTGCTTTGGTGGGCCTGTGCCGCTCCAAACCGTGGCTTTAGTTTTGACTTGACGTAGAAGCCTATTAAACGTAGATCAAAGGAGCCCTCCTCTTCCTCACTGTGCATTCCTCTACCTCTTAATCCTCCAAAGTCTGCTGATTCGAAACATGTTTAGCAAAGCGATCCGTCCAAGTGTGTGTAATTCTTTTGTGTTTTGAACAGCTAAACATTTGTAGCGAATTAAAATGGCTTGCACCGTTTCATATGAGGGATTTTGCTTTTGGATGAAAACAAAAGGTCAAAAGTGGGTCTGGGTCATGAGTCTATTAAAAATTCTAGGATACTATTGTGATTTGTATTAGCGGCCACTTCATTCAGTGACTTTTTTTTTAGCGCAATGTTAACATAAATTGCTCCTACTCGGTTTGCAGGACAATAACTGCTTTCACAAAGGTCGGATTTTCTGGCAATTTGAATCTTCTTTCAGGTCATCAACTTTTTTCCAGTTCAAACATTTTTTTATTCATTAGCTGCTGCTACGCTCCGGCGTTGTGTAGTAGCTCCAGGCTCGCTCTTGTCGGGAGGTAGAACAACTGTGCATGTTTGCTGAATTTTGCAACTTTTTAACCGGGGCTTGGTCTGGGTCTTTCTCAGATTTGTCGCAAATAACTTCATACTTCTTTAGATTTTTCTTGCCCTTGAAGTATGCTCTAGCAATGTCAAGTGTCTCAAATCCAGGTCACTTGTGCCTTGACGTTGTAAAAAGGAAAATATATGTATTGTGTTAGAGGAATTGTGTTCAGCTGGCTGGAAATCATGGAAAGAACATCAGTTTGTACATGTAGATAATCTGAATTCTGATAAAAGAGAATTTACAACTGGAGTTCCACAAGGCTCTGTCTTGGGGCCTAAGTAATTTATTTTGTACAACAATGATCTGATGAAAAGCAATAAATAAAATGATGTCTGCTGACGTCACCAGTCTCTATTGCTCCAAAAAGGAGTCACGGAGTGGGCCAACAGGCACTTGAGAGGCGTAGACACACTCTTTGGAGTGAAGAGAAGACCCGACTGAGAGGGCTCAATGTCTCTATAGGTATACAGTGGTCAAGGTGGAGAGCAGGTGCAAGTTTCAGTGTTGGCGGCGGCAACAGGAAAATAACATGTTGCTTGAGAATGGAGGAAGCTATGCAGAAATGGCGCAGCTCTGAGCTTAGACTGCAGACTGTAAACTACTGCAGCCATCCACCAACATAACAGCACCAGGAATTGTGCACAGTATGTGCCGACAAAAAAGCACTTTGCATGCGGCCAGGGAGCTGCTTCATGTCTCTGGAAATCCCCCAAAAGAGATCGAGGTGGAGCACACTTCTAACCTGGTACAGGCATATTCCCTCATGGGGTCCCCAATGTGGCAAAAGGTAAAAACCGGAACATGTTGAGGTAATTTAACATCGTCATCCTACAAAAGATGTCTCTACGAATACAAAATGGCTTCTAAGACAATTATATTTATATTGCCAGGAACAAACCATGCCCCAAAAACCCCTACATATGTATACGTTAGCTATTTTCAATATAAACAAGCCAAGTGACATTCTATGCACAGAGCTTGGTTGGCATTCTTCATTGTGGCGACTCTAGCTGTGAGTGCTCTTCTTAAAAAAAGCCTGCGTCATAAAACTGTTTTTGTGTAATCCATGCGGTTAAACTGACATAGTAATAAAATTCGCAGTTGATATTCCTTGCCACTTTCCGGTCCGACCATTTGGCTTGAGCAAGTCCTAGAAGGTTTTGTGCGCCGGATAATCCCTTCAAGCTTCCCAAAAAGAACCTAATTTACACTTTTCTTTCTCCGTGCTTGGTCACATCTCTCACTCGGCGTCAGGAGCAGACATGGGGGCTCATTCCGCTCGGGTTAATCCCCTCTCTCTTGCTTAAAGACTTCAATTACGGCCTCCTCTATTAGCGGTTCATCTGGGCTAATGCCTGTATCTCGCCGGGGCCGGGGTTTTAGACACTCGCACACTTCACATATGCACAGTGAAAGCCGAGAAATAGATAGGGTTCTTAATAAATCGTATCAAAAGTGGATTGGAGTTGATGAGCGAGTCGTGGAGTGATAGAAGGAGGTCAAAAGAGCATAAGCTTTGACTCAGGATAAAGAGACCAGGCCAAGTTATGATCAAAATGAAACTCCAAGCCAAACTTTAGCTATTTTTTCAACATCTTCTGGTCCATTTCCCGTCAGCTCACTGGGATTCTTTGTAATGTAAACCATGTCTAGCTTCTCTCTGTTTAAAGTGTGTTAGTGATTAGAGTCTCCCCTGGTGGTTTCCTTCTTATAATGACTACAAAGTGAAGCTTGTTTGCTGCTTAACTGCTGTAGCTATTCTCCAACAGAAGCGAACACAGAAGGTTTAGCAACAAATAGAACCCATCTATATATGAAAAAAAAAATAGAAAATAGCTTTTCTTTTGGATAAGGGAAAACATGTGGTTCACATGTGTCATTACAATTAAAAGTACGCTATGCAATTTTTATAGTGAGGATTCATGCATTGTCTATTTTTTGATTGAAAAATTCTTCTGTATGTTGTATCTATCAAGCAGGTACTTCATGTTTATTCATAGAAAACAATAGGATTTATTGCAGGATACAGTATATCGCAATTTCATATTGCTTTAAAGTGACACTGTGAAATTTTGTGAAAATACAAGTGAAAAATCTCACTGAAATGGAAAGTAAATGAATAATCGCACTGAAATGGAAAGTTAAAATATTTGTTTTGAGAATTCTTTATCGAGATTCATCAATTTTGTGCCATATTGTGGAATAAAAAATAAAAACAGATTTTATCATGTTTTTAGCCCAACAAAAAACATCCAAGTAAAAAAAAAAGGGTTTGCTTAACTATATTTTTGACTAAAAAAATGACATAGTGTACCTTTAATGGTGCAAGCTTTTCACAAAGCTCATACTTTCTGTGACCTGGCTCTTGCCAGTTGAACTTTGATTTGCATTCTTCTACATCATCATTTTGAACATTTAAACGCATTTAATGAAACACTTAGAGCTGATTGGGTGATTTGTCAATTGTTGCCGCAATGCCGCCTAGCTTGTGCATAACCAATTATTACAGCAATGCACATGGAATAGAAGTCAGAAGAATAAGTGTCACTCTATTTTCAAAAAGGGAAAACTCTGTATTTCTGCTAAAACAGAATAGCAGAAAACCACTGGAGCATCCATCTTTATTTTGTGTGATTCAGGTGCCACTTGCTGCCGTCTTTGCTAACAACCCCAGCCCCTGCTGTGCTGTGATTGGGCGGTTAAACCAGTGGTCCGGACTACAAACCATCAAGTGGAGGAGGTCCAAACGGATTTTTCGACTTTGTGAATTCACAAATATCATTTGAGAATCTACTTTGTCTGGTCAGGTTACACATTCTGTAATGGTTTAACTGATCTTTTTCCACTCACTCAGTGAGTTAGACTAATTGTGTAATAGTGTAACATCTTCATGGAGACAATCAGATGGCAGACCCTTTAACAGAAACGTTATCAATTGTACTACTAAATAGACATTGTACTGTATCTTGTAAGTGCCTACACATTTTATTGTAAATAATAATGATTGCTGATGTATGAAATGTCATTTGTCAATAAACAATAAACATTGGTGGATTTTTCTAAAAAGGTTCAAGTGACATGTTCATTTGTGCTCCCTCTCAAAAACCCTAGCATATGACTTTTAGTAATCTAAAATATAAACCGTTCTAAAGGTGAAAAGTAAAGAAATCCAACAGTACAATGAGGAGGAGGTGGGACAGTGCTGTGATCAGGCGTCCCTCAGAGAGCAGTGGCCTCTCTGAGTTATATGTGCCTTTAATAACCCATCCGAGGGGCAGGGTGCCGGGCCGCTCCATAAACACTTGATTTATCTCCACAGTGGAAATGAGAGAAGCAGGTTTGAAGCCGCTGTCTGCTGCCCTGGCTGTCACAGAGAGGCTGATGGACGGGCTGAAGCACACCTCTGCCTCTGCACCTGAGACACTCCGACTCTCATCAGGGCATTATGGGCCTCTTTATGGCAGCGTGTGGGCAAAATGGACTTCTATCAACCAAGAGTATGTACCTTCTGCCAAGCATGAAGATTGTATTTAAACATTACAGCTTTTAGAGGCGTATTGGGGAACTTTGCAGTGAAGAGCCAGACACCTGGTAGACTTACTAATAGGGTCATTTCTTCGACCGGTATGTTTTTGATGGTGGTGGATATTTAATATTAGAAAAATACATTTTGTGGAGCAGTTGAGTTGTGTGAATAAACTTTTTGTCATAGTTGTTGATTATAATTTTGTTCTTACAAGCTTGTCTCGATCGTCTTTCTTCTCGTTTATGTTCTAGAAATCTTCATTTATTCATCCCAATGTTTTATTTTATCAACGTATTCTGAAGATGCAGTTTACAGAAATTCATCATTCATTAATTCATCCACTAAATAAGGGGTGGTGGGCAACTATTTTTTTTTACCAGAGGGCTATAATCAGAAGTGGAGGAGGACCACACTGTGATCTTTGATGTAACAACTCAATCAATTCATATCTAGCTCTGTTTAAAATGGCTTGTATTCAGATTTTGAATTCTGATTTAAGTTGTTTTAACTAGACTGCTTACATACTTTGGCAAATAATCTGGCTCAAACTAAAGAGGTAGGTCTCTAAACAAGTTTGAAATGGTTTGAAGCTAAAAAAAATCTTATTGTGTTACCATTTTTTAAGCTAAATCCAAGAAGCAAGCAATTTTTCAGATGGTATGAACTACTTGAACTGGTTATGTAAAAGTCTCTGCTTAAATCTCGACCTCTCCTGCTTTTAACAAATGCTAAAACTAATACCACTTCTGCAAATCGCCTTTTCATACAGCCTTTTATTTGAGCGATTATGTTTGGTTAATCGCTAACATTCTCACCTTTCTTATCAGCATTAATCATGATCCTTCTTTTAACACTTTAAAGTTAGTTAATAAAAAGTGGGTGAACTTCAGGTGTGACCTCACAGTTAATAGATACTGTCTGTTTTAATTCCACTGAATACAAATGACTTAAAACAGCTTTGCTTTTTAAATCTACCAGTGACTCCCAAAATAAAGATACCACAATGTAAGTATGATTCTATGAATCCAAATAGTTAGAATGGAAAAAAATAGTACTAAAGGGAAGGCAAATGGGCACAATGGCAGCGTTGAGAACGTGAGCAGCCTGTAGAGCACCTAGCTTCAGGATAAAGCAAACAGGCAATATGGCAGCAAATGCCAGTGAGCAAAGTCATTGAAACAGCGCCTGCCATCTTTGACCAGGGCTTGGTTCTGCTTGTATGGGGGATTTTCCTAACAACTTAGCAACTGCTCAAGAAAGCCTAATTTTCTATTGGCCCCAACATGTCTGCAGTTTATGTATTTTTATAATTCACTATTTTCGGCAACCCTCAAGGCACGGACACCAGTTGCTTAAATGACTAAAAACTGAAATAGTTACTTGAAAATCTTTAAAGCTTTGTATGGTGACGGTTAAAGAAGAGTGATCTAATTTTTGCCAGAATACCTGTGCGTTAAGGAGGGCAGGGCGATATACTGTATTTGACGATTCAATCAAGATATTTTGCAGTGGCTTTTTAAATAGAAGTATTCACTAAATTCAACATATTTAAATTATAGCTATAAGCTGTTTCTATTTATAACATGTTATTTCTGCAATTTAAGTCTCTGCAAAGCCTCATCCATGTTCTCAAACTTTAAATCTGTGGGCCATAATTAGCATTTTAATTTTTTCATAATTAGCATTTTTTTTTTTTTTTAATGAAATTGTCTTTTATCAACATGTTTTAGGAGATTACAATTGATTTGGTGTCTTTTGACAATCTTTTCAACACAAAACTGAATCAAAAAGAAAAAAACCAAAGCACTCTTTCATGGGCCTAATTAAACCCCCTGGTGGGCCGAGCTAGGCTCCGAGGCCCTACTTGGGAAAACACTGATGTAGAACTTTCAGAATAAAATTGTATGCCTTGGCCACAATCTGTCTGCTGTCATCAAAACTATGAGGAAAATCAGCTGCCTTCATGTCACATTAATGCAAAATGTAACTTTTACAGAAGTGTATGAGAGTATATGACTTCAGTTAGCCCTGGAATCCTCACTGACCGTGGTATATAAAGCATGTTATGTTTCAAAACCCATCACAAACACCACTTCTCTTCACTCCCTAAAACACGACTTGTCTCCTTCAAGGCCTTGTTAAGTCTAAATCTGCTCTCCGGCTGCTGGTGGAGCGGTGAATTATTGTCCCGCTGCAGGCTCCTGGCTCTAAACGACAACAGGGCGCTTGTTGGCTGCAGATATGTGGTCCAGGGGGAAACACTGGGGCACTGTGTCGGGCAGAGGATGAGCTCTTGGGAAGGAGACATTATTCTCAACCGCTTTCCTTAGTCCGACTGAAGGCTTTATGAAACATGTTTTCCAAGTGGCATCGGGCCATTCAAACTCTCTGGAAAAGTGCTTAAGATTAGTAGTGTCGAACATGACTGGCAAAAGCGCAGAACGCCTCAGAAACGTAACATTTTCAAACTATTTTCGAAGCTTGAAGTGACAGTACACGCCTGAAGCAAGCAAAGTACAAATTTCAATATTAGTTTTTTTCGTGTAAACATGCAATTATGCACTCTCAATCTGCCGGTCTGAACTGCTTTTAGGGTTGTCACAGAAAGTGGATGTAAGAAGTGTGCCTGTAAAGCGCAAATCTCCCAAGAAGGAGAAGGAGAAAAAAGAAAGAGATGAGTTTAGCATAAGCTGAAATTAAGCCGGCAATATAGGACATCCGAATATGTGCGGCTGGGGAACATCATTAGGCGGTAAGAGCTGGAGTCAGGAAAAGCGGCAAATGTCCGTGTCATGAAGAATTATGAAGTGGAATGTGTTATGGTGTGTGTGTTTTGAATGATTTGAGACTTTGCAAACATAAAATATATGACTGTCTGTGTATATATACAGTATATGTTCCAAACAATGACTTACCTCCCTGTTCACAAAGCTGCTGAGCCAGAGCATCTTTGAAAATGATCTGCCCTCGGTGAGTCGCAGTCGCTCTGAAACAGAGAGAGGCATTTTGTTAGTAAAATATTATATATCAGCAGGGGCGGCTGGTATCAATGAGTCTTGTTATTTCAGGATAAAAGTAGATACATTGTCATCTTTAAGTGTATTACTATTAGTAGCTGTGTTGCGTGTTTCATATTTGAATTGTGTCAGTTTTGCTGAAAATGTCTCCAAAAATGAAACCAGAGCTAATTTCTCCAGAACGCAGCAACACAGTACAAACTGTAGGAGTTTACGGGAGGATGATTGACAGGTGCCTGGCCCACCCTGTTAATATAATAGAGCTCAGCAGTAGAAGATAGCCCTGGTTACAGAAGTAAAACTGCAATAATGGATCCTAAACAAAAATGTAAGTCCTATGCTCCTGACTCACTACAGAGCTGATTAACCCTGAGGACGTTTTCAAACTTTTCATAGATATATATTTTCGAAACCCCTATGGAGATTTAACATGGCAGCCCAAACACTTGTTGTTGAGCTCCATAGGGTCATCTATAACAGGGGTCTGCAACCTGTGACTCTAAAGCCACATGCGGCTGTTTAAAGACTCCAATGTGATTCTTTGGGCTCTCATTGACAATTAGGAAATACACTGTTAAGATGAAAAGAAAGAACATTCTTTTATATGGTATTAATGTGTCTAAGTGATAATTGTCTCTGAACCTGTCGTCAAGTCTTACAAATGTGCTCTTCTATCGTTACTAGCACACTCATTGTGATAATTGCATAATAAACATACACATTGAGTACACAGCTTGTGTGAGGTCACAGACGACACTAAAGCAGGGACAAGGAACAGAAACTCAGTCTGGGGCCTCTAACAACAACATGCAGTACTTTAAGAAATTCAAAAATGTGATAATGATCCCATCTTGGCCAATCTCATCTCGGCAGTCCAAGCTTTTAAGAATATACACAGTTAAGTTGGAGGTTGTTAACTTTGTTAACATAGTTAAATGTTTAACTTGTCTTCGTGCAAGTAAAATAAGTCTTTAATTGGCTTAAATTTTATTTTTAAATCCAATATTTTTCAATCAATCTAATCAAATGTTCCTTGAAAAGCTAGACCCTGGTTAATGATGTCATGTTATTTGGGATTTTCCAAACGACTTGATCACATTACACCACAGACTTATTCTTGTCTGTCACAATGATGTCATCTTCATTTTACACTCAGTCCTGCCCTGCTGTTATGATGAGTTAAAACATCTTGTCCTGCACAACAGCAAAGGGAATAATCCAAGCTTCAACAATCTGCTGAATGTCTATCCTCAGTCTTCACCATGAACCTGCAAAGACATTCAATAAAGTATGATAAACAAACTGAGAAAGTCCAGATTGTTAGTGAAACATACAGTGACTTTTGCCCACAAACGAAAACCACTAAAGCATGTCAAGGCATTTACAAATTCATCTGAAAGTATGAATAATAAATCGTCTCATAAATGTGTAAAGAAGTCCTGTGGCTGTGCAGAAAACACACTTAATTACACTCATCTTTCAGAAATGGGTGAAACCTAATTTGAGTTTGGTATTTATGAATAAAAGATGGAGCGTAACCAAACAGCGGGTGGCAATGTAAGAACAAGGGCCTTAAATATTTACTGAGCAGAACCTCGGAGGAGCGACACATTAAGTTCACTTCACAGATCAAGGAGAGCGTGTTTTTGAACTGAAAATGGAAATCAGCAAACAGGAAAGACTAGACTGAGATGGCGTCTTTTTGTTTTCAAGCTCATGTAGACTCGAAGTGCATTTAAGACAGAAGATCATGTGGTTAGGCTGTGGGACACTGCAGTGAGTCAACCACTGTCCAGGGTGTTCAACGGCTAAGACCCAAAGTCACAATTTTAGTGTTTCGATTATTGCTAGACAAACCACCATGAACTTAGCAGTTACTTAAGATCACAGTTGTCACATTATACCCGTAATATTTTCTTTCATTCTTCATTCACTGCTAAAATGACACTTTTTCTCAAATGTGTAAATGTGTGGCAAGTAAGACTGTCTCAATGAAAAATATTTTAAGATGACAAAATATGAAAAAAAAAAAAAAAAAAAAAGAGGTTCGGTATCATTTTATAATATGTCCATATACAAATCATTTACAAATGTTAGTTAATTATTAAGATAACATTATCTAATCATTACTAAATTATTAGATAGTATTTGCTAATAAAAATAGACATTTACTATCATTTACTTCCGGCCCCTATTCTAAAGTGATGTGAATGTAGTGGTTAGATCATCTACACTTTTGAGGTAAATCAGTGTGGGATCAACGTGAGCCCCTTCACTGACGTTTGTGACGTAACAACCTTACCAGGGGAAACATTAACAACCAGTTTGGCTACGTTAGGCACAATTCTATGGTTAAGTTTAGGATTGTGGTTTGGGATATTGGTACTGACATTGAGAATCAGATAACACAGTATATCACTAAATACTTTTTTCAGAAAACCTATAATGGCATCACTTAGAATAGGGGCCGGAAGTTAATGATTAGCAAATGTTTGCTCATTATTAGTAAATACTATCTAATCATTTACTGATGACCAGTAATGTTATCTAATGATTAACTAACATTACAAATGATTTGTATCTGGACAATATCATAAAGTATTACCAAAAGTTCAAAACAAGATTTGCAGAGTCATAAGTGAGTTTAAATTTAGGTTTTTATTTCATTTTCTTTCAATTCCAGAAATGTGTTCCTGCAACATTCCTTCCTGTGTTGGACTATGGAGATCTTTGTATAGGCATTCTCTAGTCCAGACTTCACCTTCACTGGATTCAGTGTTTGACGCCTCTTTGCGCTTTATAACCAGCTGTGGTGCACGGACCATCACTGTGATCTGTACTCTGGTGTTGTTGGACGTCCTGCTCCAGCCACCGGTGGCTCACACACTCATCGTTTGCGATCTCAGAATGTCTTCACTTTGTTCCCAACGTCAGAACAGAAAAGAGAAATGTCTTTTCGGGATTGTGCTCCCACAGATTGGAATTCTTACTAAGAGTTTTTTTATACTCTTGTCTCTATGGCTCATTTTTACTCTTCTGAAAGACCTGGAAATGCAATCATTAATCTGTCTTGGATTGGGTTGTTGGAGCCTTTTGGCCAGGACCCCGTCAATAAAGAGATCTCTGAATGTCAGTGGAACTTTCCTGGTTAAATAAAGGTTAAATGAAAAAAAAAAGTTGTTTTAAAATATCTGCGCCAAATATATATATTTTTTCTATAAACCTGGCCAAAAGTGATCCAGTTTTTTAAGTTCCAATACTGATTACTACTTTGACATCTACTATCCAAAATCATTGCAAGAACTGAAATAGCTTTTTCCTTCTCAAAACATGATTGTTACTGCTATTTATTGTACAAGTGACAACTGACCACTTTTCTGTGAATAAAGTTTCAAATACCTGCAAACAGTCTTATTGTGTCAAGTTACTGTAGGACATTGGCTGAACACATATCATGGGACTGATAGCCGGTCCAGCAAAATTTTATGAATTGACACCAATATTCTTTCCCAGTATCGGATCGGTGCATCACTACTTATAATTATAATTATCTATATAATTTAACCTATAATGTTATAAGGTTAATAACATTACTACATCCACAATCCCAACAATACCATTCACGCAGCCGAATATAAGCAACACCAACTGAAATACGTATAAGAATCTATAATATAACCACATTGTTGTATTGTATAAGCCACAGAGTTCAAGCTTGTGATGCTTAGATGCTTGGAAATTACGACAAGAGACTATAATTTCCCCCACAATTTACATATGAATGACTTTGTGTACATTTCCGCAACACGGTCAGGGGTGAGTGAACATGTATCTTTAAAACATCATTCAGAATAAGTGTATTTAATGAGAGAACCCTGCCTTCACACTCGAACAGCTTCTCAAACGCGTCGGCCGTTACACAAACACGCCGTACACATTACGTTTTAATTGTTAATCCGCGCTTCTTGACAAAAACAAAACACAATTAGACGCTTGGATATTCTCCCCTTCTAGCAGACTGAAATCAAAGGTCATTTATCTTCTGAAATCATCTTCTCGTCTTTCATCAGTCCAAACGTTGAGGGGAAGGGAGCGGGGTTTTTTGGTCAGTAGAGGGTGAGATGGCCTTGTCTTTCAGAGCTGTTTGAATCGGAGCAGAGATATGGGAATGCATTCATGTTATAAGGCCTTAACATATATGTACGCAGACAGGCTGTCACTCAGAGCGCTCCCAAAGGCTGCAGAGTGGGTAATTACTAAGCATGTCTTCTATGTTAGATTACATGTTGCTGTCGGCCGTAAGTATCCCTCAGGAAGCTAGCTGACAGCTTGGGAGATTTAATCACATACAGAGGGCAATGCTAACATGGTTTGTACGCTGGTTGTATGATTGTATTGTGTAAATGCAGTTATTTAAAAGAGTAATAAAGTGGTCATTTTTGGATTCTTTATTCTTTTTTTTTGCACATCAAGTAGGTTTGCAGGATACTGAAACAACACAGTCTCATGGAAATGCGTCTATCTATACAACACTGTCTATTTATTTTATTCAGCCCCGTCCACTCTTCTTGGCAGTGCATTTCCTGTTCTGCTCTGTTAAAGTAGCCAACAAGTTACCATTTCTGTCTTAAGGGAAGATCTCAAAAAGATTGATATTAATTTTGTCTTTTTAATGTAATGGTTTTCTTCAATATCAGACAAAGGTTGAGATCGTGAAAATACCTTTACATGTTTTTGACCGTGACTTCCCTCTTCGTTGGTCAATGTGACGGATGTTAAAAGTTTTTGTAAGGCATGGTCAACATGGGGGAATCTGTCACGGGTTGACCACGCTCCCTGCCGGCCGGTTTTTGTATGGGAAGTGCGTCCCATGTGCGAGTTCAAGTATATAGCTACCACGGCTTAACAGACCTGTGAAAAGCGTATAATTAGCACGATTTCACGACATTTTTGCGTATATAGGTCCCGCGTGGCTTCAACCAAAACTCGTGTTTATTTGAAGCTATGAAATATCATGTCATTTTCCACTTTTTCATATCATGCAATATATACAGCGTAACATAAGTACTCAAAAAGGCGTGACATTGTGCTCATCATACGGTATTTTTGTGTCGTGGTATATGTACGCTTTCTTGTCAGACTGTGTTGGCAAGAGAGTTTGATCCTTCGTCAAGATGCATTGTGTCTGCCTCATTTTAGATAGATCTCTATTGCCTCTTTGATCATTGTGGTATCAAGATTAGTACTGAGAATTTAGTCTATTTAGTATTGAAATATTAGTATTGTGACAAAACCAGAATGAAATGTCAAGAAGAAATAGTCCTATTATGACATGTTACAAGGAAAGTTTGTGTTTTTCACTAAAAAGTATACGATAAATGCAGAACTTTGTGAAAAATAAAATCACTTAGTACTGTCTGAATTGAAAAAAAGAATTTAGTTGAACCAAATGCAGAAGTTTATAAGATGAGTGCATGTCAATATCAACCATGTGTTGAAGGATTTATGAGGTAGTTATCAGATTTTTTTTTTTTTTTTATTTGCAGTGTGAAAATCAGCTACTCTACCTTTAAGGACATAACCAGAATATCAGCTGAACTGATGTCAGTTTCAATATCCAATCAGAGTATGCGATCAGTGCATCATTAGTTTCTATGTTTTATTTTAACATCAGTATTTCAGTTGAAATACAGTTCAAACATACAAATAAAGATAATTTCTGGGTCAAAACTGTACTAAAGTTTGTACTTAACAGGCTTTGAAAAATGTATTGATCCACACAATTGAACATAGTATTTCAAACATTACAAAATAGCAAAGATCTAGAACACATGTGAAGAGCTGAAATAATCACAGCAGCACAAATAGCTTCAGATTAAAATGCAGACTGCTGTTCAGCCTCCACCGTATTTAGCATGGCGCGTGTAGTAGATTTGCATTAGCTTCCCCTCCTCTCTCTTTCCTCTGCTAAATTAATTAGCCTGAAACAGCTCTCTGAAAACATGTAAATTTAATGATGCTCCACAGAAGAGGGATTTGGGAATTGTTTGGCAAATTACCTGCTTGTTAACACGAGGTCGCACAGACTTATGGCTCTGAACGCAGCCCGCTGATGAACTGTGAGTAATATGTAGCCAGGAAGAAAGCAATTGACCTCCACTACAATTAGAAATAGATTAGAGAAGCAAATATACACTGAGTGGGTTTTGAGCATCAAATTATACGTATATCATATATTGTGATATACACGTGAATAAGTTGTATCTTTTTGTAGCTGATATTCTTGTATGTGAAGAAGGCAGAGAGAAATGTAACGCTAACCTACAAATTGTGGAGACCCTGCAGAGGCTAAAAAGAAATTAATAATAATGGAGAGTGAAAGTGTAAGTTACAGCTAGAACTGTCACTATCAAATATTCTAGTAGTTGAGCAATCAGTGATTTTTTTTTTTAATTAACTGAATAGTCAAATGATTATACTGTATATTGAGATTTTATAACACAAAGCATGAATAGTAGAATGTAAGTAGCGGCCTGGCCTATTGGTAGACTATCAACAGGTCAGACGTGGTGCCCCCGGTGCTTGGTTTGCATGTCATTAAATAAGAATCCCCAAATAGAAATTTGAAAATGTAAATATATAAATAAGCGGTTCCCAGAAAATTTTGAAAAGTGGATGCAGTTTGCTTCAATCTGATGTATTTAGACCAGCAAAAGTCATACAATAGTTCATTTATCTGCTAATTTAACCCATAATATCACTGCACTTTTCACCAGATTCACATAGGGTTTTTGTGTCACTGTTTCTCAGTGGGGGCCCAGGTTCCTGCTCTCGACGTCTGCTCCCTCTGTCTCTCTCTCTCTCCAATGCACATAAACCCACCTACATTTCTTATACTTTGTCAGAACAAATAGGTCCATGTTTTGTGTGGCTTTTAAAATAGGCATAATTCAACAAAAAATTTAGGGGAAAAAAACTTTACTGCAGTACTGTTTATCCTAATATTTCTTTGGATCTTTATCATATTGACGAAAAAAATAAAGACTGGCCAACAGCTTAGGAGATGTAGAGCATTTTTTGTGTTCCAAATGGCTCCCATAATTTTTTATTTTCCACCATGTGCTGTTAATGATCTGATTCAGACCTGTGTCCAGTCTGTCACTCAGCGGTTGGGGCTGGATCTCCTCACAGCACCATGCGCTCTGCCTACAGCCTGCTTGTACTATGGCCGGGTATGTGCTGCAGCCGTCTTCTCCCAGGTTACAGCACTTGGCAACTGTGTGAATTGGCCACTGCTCCCTTATCAGTCAGGATGTGATAAAAAAAAATAAAATAAATAAAAACACACACACACAAAAAATACAAAAATACAAAAGCATCAGGCGGCCATTCCAAACATCTCCACAATACACCTATGGCTAGTTCGCTCCTGCTTAGACTTGAGGCCAAAAACTTGAGACTTGCAAAACAATGACTTGGTCGCACCTCTAATAGAAGAAAAAAAAAATTACAATTCATAGTTTACATCTTCAGAATGGTAAGGCTAGTACGATACTTACACGAAAAAATTGTTCAACAAGTCAAACAGGTTTATTGATCTTGTCTGAAAAAGTCGCATTGCAAGAACAGATGGGGCAATTGAGGACTCATCATTGAACCTGGAATATATCAGCTAAAGCCCCACTGTCCCATGAGTGCGTTGCTGAATTTATATGAAGACCTTTTTCCATCTCTACGCTCTATTTCACCGAGCAAGACTGCGGACGACCCAGTGCAGCGGGTGGTAGCTCTGACCTCGCAGAATCAGTCTGTGTTTGATGTGGATGTTTTAAAGCAGTATTGATCGGAGGCCAGCGCACATGTGTAATATACATATGTTTGTGAGTGTGTAATTGCTAAGGTCAGAAGTGTCTCTTGGGAAATAAGGGCACGATCGACCTGAATTATGAATGCAGAGACCCCAAGGCGTACAGCAACAGGAGAAATGTGCCACCTGTCAAAGCGGCAGGATTTTTTAATGATGTTATAGATAGATGTGCTTTGTCCTTATTTGTGCTGCTGCTCTGTTCAGTCTGCAAATGAAGTTCCCAATGGATAAACACAAATGTATAGGGCTGGGCAATAGTGACAAAAATTATTATCTCAATATTTTGGGGGCATATCTTGATAACAAAATTCAGACGATATTATATCAATCCCATCAAATTGTGTTAAAACGTACCTTTAACTACTTTGCTTAGGTTTATTCACTCTACACAAGTTTGACTACTAAATTAATGATTCAGCAGTTGCTACTTAAGAAAACAGGTTCAGGTTATCTTGGAGTCTTTTCAAATGCGAGAGGAGGAAGTAGCGTGAGGTTGATGATTGGAATGATTGGACTTTGTTGAAGAAAAAGATGAACAAAGAGAAAATGCTTAATTGTGCTACTGTTACCTATGGTCATGAACCTATACCTTCTACTCTCACCTACGTTCATGAGCTTTGGGCAAATCTGTGTTGTTCCTCCCACCTATGGTCAGAAGGCAATGATAGTTTCACAGTCCCATAAGGATTTTAATAATAAAATCTGTTTGCTAAGTATTGTTGGGCCACATCTCCCTGAAATCGCCAAGATGCAAATCTAAATCTACAATCCTACTCTCACCTATGGCCATGAGTTTTGATAAATCTATGTTCCTACGCTCACTTGTGGTCATAGACTTTGGTAAATCTACCTTTATTCTTACCTAATCATGCGCTTTGGTAAATCGATGTTCTACTCTCACTTAAGGCCATGAGTTTTGATAAATCCATGTTCCTTCTCTCATCTATGGTCATGAGCTTTGGGGTTTGCCACAGTAACAGGTGCCAGCTAATGTGGTGCAGACATTTATTGGTTGGTTGTGTTTATTTGTATAAAGTCCAATTAAATCAAGCATAACATTAAGCAGAGATGCTTGCACTAGATTCTAGTTTTACAGCTAATTTCCATCTGTAGTCCTGTGGGAGGGGAGGTGCAATTGGACATGTTTTTAGTGGTAGATTCAACTGGAAATCTATACACAGACGGGGGGAAGCTACATAGAAAGACCCTGGGCTGCCTGGAGGTCAAACCCAGGACCTACTTGCTATGAGGCTAGAGCGCTAACTGCTGTTCCACCATGTCACCAATTGTTCCAGATACCTCCTTGGCAGTCTCCTTAGAATTGGGAAATACCTATTGCATGCTGGAGCGACAACGTTTCTCAAATGGGTCAAGAAAAACTCAGCATCACCCTGTGGAAAGAAACGTCTGCTACCTCTACAGTGTGGCTCCAGATAAAAAAAATAACTACTGATAAAAGAACAATGTTTATATACCTATCCTGGAAATCTCATAATGATGTCTCTGGATAGTGGTTCCTGCAGTCAGAAAAGCAGAAAAAATGAAATAAGCACATGTACCAATCAAGATAAGAAAGAATTGATTCATTATAGTTCTTGGAGAAGACTTTTAAAATATGCATGTGTGGCTTTAAATATTGACAAATCACGCATATTTTAGAATGGAGGAATAAAAAGGTCAAATGTAGATTTATTGAAGATTTATGATGAAGTGAATATGTCAATTTTACAACCTAATCATGTCAGATTTGCGGCTCTGTCCATTCCTTGTTAAAAAAAGTTGCTTAAATTTACGTTCACTGTCACGATTCAGGTGTCCGGCTCATATATCTGTATGTAGCATCAGAATGCCATTACCTTTGACCGGTCGATCACGTTTTGAGCCCGAGTGTCCACAGCGGATCTCTCACACCGCCTTAAATCAGTGTGAAGCCGCTGCGAGGACAAGGGAAGCTCATTAAACACTGATCCGAGGCTGAAATATACTCAGAGATTGACAGAAATAACAGGAAATCAATGCTCGTGACTACGGCCAGGAGAAATGAACTGTTGGCTAAATAGGTCACGGCCTGATTGATGTGTCCCCTCTGAACTTTGACCCCTGTTAAGCATAAAGACTTGTCTATCATTCAGACAAATTTATGGGCATATGTTCGCATGTATTATCCGTTTTTTTAAATTGAGCTTGATACCAGATACACATGAAATAACACAGGCTATTATAGTACGATTATGTTACAATGGCAATTCACTCTCACATGCTGAACAGCTGGTATGCAAAACAATTCACCACACAGCTATTATGTGCCTAAATACTGCTCCATTAACACTTTTGTTTGTCTGTTTGGACTTTACTGTCTGAAAGTGTAACAGTGGGGCCTCAACAGAAAGCTCGGCACAAATTTTTGTTTTATTAGTTTTTGTACAGACAAAAATGACAACAACTTTCTCTGATGTTTTTTTCAATTTGTTGTTTTAAAGTGGAAGTAAATACTAGATCAACTTTTTTCCAACAGTGTGGCCAAATTATATATTTCCTATATCTAGTCTGGATTTTGCAAACAAGTGCTCACCTGGGCTATTGTCATATCACATAGCTTCTTATACAATATTATATCGAATCCTGAAAAGTTCCATGCAGGGTTGGCGGGAGGAGGGGGTAAAGTAAACCTAGCTTTCACAGACTAGCAAAGTCAAGCGCGACTAGGATAAACACACATTTCTTGACTTAAGAAAAGAAGCTTTTTAATCTCGTGTCTCTAAAACACAGTAAATATTAACAACGCGTCCGATGCTTCTTCGATTCGTTCTACATCTCTAATCTTCTGCCCTGAGGTGCATTATCTAAACCCTGAGGTGAATTATCTAAACATTGTCTCAGCCCTGAAATGCGCTTCCTCACAGTTAGTCCACTAGGCCCTTGCCTCGCTCACAGAAAGTCCACCCCAGACCGAGCACAATGCCCCCACCTCAAGCACAGACAGTACACTCCCCGCCTCAAGCCCAGACAGTCAATCTCAACGTGCACTGTACCTCCATTCTGCAGACCTTTCTGATTAAGCACAGTGCGTCCCAGCTTGTAGAACTAGGATTGTCCTCCACAAATTACACAGCCTTTAGCCGTGTAATTGGACTTAATGTTTCCTTCACTGTTTTAAACGCGCTTACCAAACGTGTGCATTACAAACTTCTCTCAGAGCAGCATTATTCAAGTAGAACGATATCTTTCGTCGCTCACACAAGCAAGCATTTAAAGTTAGAATTAAATGCATTATGTTCCGTTTTATTACAGGGTATTAAGTAGACATATGTTTCCTTATTACATGACCAGTATTAGTATGATGTTTCTAATAACAGCCTAGGCAAAGTCATCACACTTTTAATCTTTTTTTTGTTTTTTTGTTTTTTTTTACGTCATTGACTAGTCAGTTAATGCGACTAGCGCTCTCAACTAGTTGACTACTAAAACTCAATAGTCACGCAATCCCTGTTGTCACCAAAATGATAATGCAGGCAAGTAGTTGTAAAGAATGTTATTTCATGACACGAAATGATGAAAATGAGTCTGGCAATGATTGTTGGTTCTCAAAACTATAAAGTTAAAGTGTCTTCGTGAAGCTCAGAAGGGACAAGACAACTAAACAATATTCATCAAACTAACCTAACTGAATTTAAATACAACAGGTATGATTTTGATGAGGAAACATGTTAGAACAGCACAATCTTTGGCACACACACAAAAAAAGCTACTAACTGAAAATGTGTGTTCACAGAAATTCACTTGAGTTCTTTAGTGAACAGCAAAACAGACATTAATCACTCAGTCGGGATATGATTTTTACATCACATGATCATAAATGGCACAGCTTATGTTCAAACATCAGCGAACTACACTCACCGAGGACATTACAAACAGTGAAATGACATTGAGTTAGAGCTGGGGCGCACATATCTCACAAATCACTTTTGAAGAGATGCAGTAATTAAGCTCCAAACCAGCAGCTGTCTGAGCTCATGTGGAACAGTCCCACACAGACACAGAGGAACAAAGAACTACAGACTAATCTGCAACAAAAAATAACCAGAATAACAGAAAAGGAATGTAAGCAAATGTGTTTGAATAAAAAATGTATTTAAATTAATCCTGTGGAACATTCTAGCACTGTAGGTGTGGGCCTCATTCATGACCAATTCTTACAAATCTGTTCTCAATAGGGATGTCAAGATTAACCGGTTTTTCAATAATGAATATTCCCTCCACTGTAGGTTATTCGTAGACTTTTTACATCTCACAGTAAACCGCAAACACGTCTTTTACGTCTTCTGTGACGTGCGTGGGCAGTGCCAGCAGAGAACAGCGTGTGTGTCGTCAACTCACCGCTAAGGCTGCTGAAGTTAGCGCTTCAGGAGTTGTATCCATCCAAATAATCAAGTCAGAAGATGTTTTAAAGATGATCAGTGCATTGTGCGGGCTGAAGAGTGTCCAATACGCAAAACGTGTCGTTGAAAAGTAGCCACTAAAAGCGCTAACACATCCAACATGATCCAGCATCTTCGATACGATCATCCCTCGCTGTTTGTCCAAGTAAAGGTAAAGAAACAGAGTAAATCCTTTAAACGAAGCGCTCCAGAGAGTGACGCGCAGCTCACTGCAAAAACGCGTATTTATGCTTCGTTTGACATAAACTCCGACCTGAAAATAAAACAAAAGCAGAGACGGTTGCAGGCGTCACGTGACGACACGCTGGAAAACAAAACGTGTGGAGGACGTCGCCTTCGTGAGTCACGTGACAGATATCACACATAATATATTATTAGTTAGTAATGAATGTCTTCTTCTAAGTATATTGAGAATATTAAAGCAATCATTAAAGGGACAATAATGTAAAAAAAAAAAAAAAAAAAGCTTGATAAAACTATAAAATTATATTATTTTTCAAAGGGTAATTATTTAAAATAATTGTATTTATTATTTTTATTCTAGGCTACATCATATTTCTGTAATACAATCAGTGTATTGTCACTGTCAGCAAATCAAATATCAATAATTTAGATTTTAAATACATATGTGTATATATATTTTCTTTATGCCGATAATCGTGAATAATCGCAAAATCGTGATTTTTCCTTTTGCTATAATCGTGATTCTAAATTTGATATCGTGACATCCCTAGTTCTCACGTTGTCAAAATGAGCTCTTAACTGTAAATGTTCTTCTGGACTGTGACTTGAAACGTGATACATATACGTATTTTGGACATTTTCAAATGGTGGCAAATTCTTAAAAAAGTGAAGACGCAATTCCATTTGATTGACATATCTTCTTTAACCTTGGCAGAAATCTGATCAGTAGTGCCTGTCTCCATGGAGATAAGCTTAAAGTGCGTATGACAGGTTTTACATTTTTATTTAGTTTGGTGAATAATACTTGTTGTAAATATAAATGCAAGTTTTACGTTAATCAAGAACAAGTTTGTCGAGAAAAATGTGAAAATATGTTGAAAATACCAGGAAGTAGAGCAGAGTTCTAAACTGATGACATCACACTGGGGAGACAAGGATATTTACATTTCTCACAAGAAACAGATTTTTATGGCCCTTTAAACACATGTTTAACAAAAAAGTGAATTCTAGTGAATTTTTATGGCTCAAGTAAAAAAAAAAAAAACTGTTACATTTAGAGTTTTGACCCAATTAATACATGGTCGCCAGGCAACTACCTAGCGTGATGTCATCATTCATGAACAGGAAGTAAATTTTGAATGCTAAAAATGGCCGAACTGGAATGAAATTTGAAAAATGTTTTAGTACAACCTTAAATATAATAATCTTAACTACGTCTTTGTGAACTGAGTAGTTCAACCTGTCATGGCACTTTAATGCCATACTATAGAAACATCTATTAAAAGAATATAACATCTCTCTATGAAATAAGTGTAGGAAAATTACGACTTTATGATACTGCACTCACTTGTAACTGATGCAAACATGTTACAGTAAAGTCTTTAGTTGGAAATCTAAAATTCTTTTTCCCTTTGAAATCCAAGTTTCATGGCTGTGTCCTCTGCACTTCTCTTTAGGTGTCATATTTACTGCCACCTTCAAAATGAGTTCTTTGGGATGCCCAGGCCGTGGCAGTCTATCACAGTGTGGTGATCTGTTACCAGAAACACTCCCCCAGTATTGGCCATAAAACTGCTCTGGCCCATATTAATGTACAGGCACAACTGGAGCTATGAAGGACACAGGATAGACTACTGTCTGTGCACTGCTATGCCAACACTCAGCTCAGGACTGCACTCACCAAACTTCATTCTGCTCAAGTTAGGAGCAAACTGTGAAAGTTACTAAGTTATGAACAATGATCATTTGTTAACTGGAAGGAATTCATTGCAGCCAGGCTCTTTCTTCCGTCACACTCGTATCGCGCATGTGCAAATCAAGTAACCTTCCCATCACTAGTAAAAACCAACACATCAAAACCAGGTATGGAGGTTTCTTGAAAAGTAATGAGTCTCTCAAACAGCGATCCGTCCGGTCCGTCTCTGCTTCGGTCGTCTGGATCTTCTCCGTTGGAAAGTACTTTTTGGTGAAGTTGTGAAAAGAAGACACAACAAACAGGACACAAAGCAAGCGCAAGCAAAGAGCATCCGGTGGGTTTAAAAAAAAAAATTATTATGCTAATACAAATACGTAAAATTCTCGACATATACAAGACTATAAAACCCAGAGGATGTAAATAAACGTGCTGTACTTATCCATTGTGTGGCAGAAAATTAAACAGAAAATGAAAATGACGTGAAACAAGCCCAAAACTTGACGCAAGTCTATTTGTTTCTACATGTGCTGAGTGATTGCTTGAACCTCGATGAACATGTGGTCTTGCGATGCTGGCAGTGTCTGTACATATGCAAGCATGGATACAGTGTTAGCCCAGTGTAAGCCATTTCAGATATATTTTATGAATTGCAGAGAACCAAATTAGGGCTGGGCACGTTAATGCATCATCGCTGCATTAACGCACCATAATATTGAGATTATTTATTTTGTTGGCATTAACGTGATTCAGCCCAAAAACACGAATGACAGCGCCCAGCACCTCACTCTCACAAACAGTCTACAAACAGAGCTGTTGTACTGGCAGCAGGACAGAGACAACTTTGAGCTCTGTATGGCTTTTAAAATCATCCAAAGGACCCAGACATCACAAAGAAATGTCCTGTTAAAGTCTTTAAACTCTTTTACACACGTGTCTGTAATTACATTGAAACTTAAAAAAGGTGACAGTTTTACTTCCCAGTGTATTTAGTGAGCAGGAAAACAAAACAAAAACATTAGCTTGGTATTATAACTATTCTGTTCTGCCTAAAGCAAGATGAAATAACACTGATTGTAAAATGGTCAAAACTGATGAAAACTGGTGATATAATTATGCACTAGTACATTCATAGTACATACTTATTAATTGAACTACAAGTAGACATTTTCTAAATATATAATTTATTATCAAAGCCAAAATACTACAAAATGAGCAACACTGCACACTCTACAAAATGAAGAACCTAAAACACACTATTAAAAAAACAAACGAACAACTATTTATTGAGCTTTGTGTGTATTTAAAAGTTTTAAACACTGCCTAGCTCAAACCAAATGTAAACTACTGATCTGTATATATTATAGCTTAATACTAAACCTTTTAAAAGCCACTAAAGTCATGACAAACTTGCCCTCTGAGTCTCACCTGTCTTATGTCATTCCAATCACAACAAAAGCCAAACTAGAGCGAGCCCTGAGTGTAATGTCCGAGCTTTCTGTGTGCTGTGTTGCCAGATGCTGCGTAACTGGCTGACTTTGATAAGGTCAGCCTCGGGGCCCTATTGTCACAGAGTTTGGGGCCCCTGCCAGCGCGGGCCGTAATCACCGTCCCTCATCCACAGCAAAGACACAACACGGACCCACAATCACAGTAAGAGGACAGACGCGCCACAGTAAATATGTTTTCTGGCAAGCGTAGAGCCACTAAATCTGCTTGGTGGATATTGTCTAAATGGCATTGCCACTTTAGCGAATTCCCCAACTCGATCCTTCTGTCTCTCTGTAAAAAGTCTGTCTCATAGTTTAGAAAATCCAAAGAGGAAATAGATGATAAACGCTGCCAAAATGCACAAGTTAGTTTAGAGTGGGTTTAAAGGGTCTGTGTTAAGTTAATTTTGGATTACTGTCATAATGTTGTTCTTAATAAAATCACATCTGAGCTGTGCTTAGTTTTAAAACACAAATCTTTCATGTTTTATGGAGATGGGACGATATGAAAACAGTATGGAGTTGTTCAGTAGAGGTGTTTCAATTCAGATCTAGTGCGGGGTTCGATCCACGTGTCTTAATCTGGTTCACGTCAGATTGCTATCTTTTAGCGTTAACATTAACACACTTACACAACCTTTTATAAACACACATTGGTTCTTACGTGAAGTTTTCTCTGATTTGTAAAGTCTATAACAAGATGTCAGAGAAAACCAATCTCAACTCTCTGTTCACTGCCTGATACAGTCATTTTTCATTTTAGACGGAGGTAGTGAAAATTCATAGAAATTAACTAAACAGGAAATGAACATGCCACCATGTTTGTTTTAATTGACTGTGCGCTTCCACCCACATCACAATAATGCGCTGGGATTGGTCCAGCTAACCATGTTAGTACCACTGTGGTCACCCAGATGGATTCTTCAGAGTTTAGAACCAGGTTACATGTCCCTTCATAGCTCTGCTTTGTCATTTTCGTGTGGTTAGAAAAGATTGATTCCACTGTCAGGAAGGAAACAGCAGCTTATTGTCATTCTTTTCATATTGATGTGAGCTTTGTCATTTTGTCTCTTTTTGTTTCACAAAAGTTTACCCAGGAATGACTGAACAAATATTATTATTATTATTTTTAGAAATTATTTAAATAAACTGACTTAATTCTCCATGACAACATTAAAGCAGTAATATTGTTATTTATTTAAACACTATGCTTTATTTATCAAATAAACAGAAAAGTAGTTTATTCTTGTATTTAATACAGATGTTTGCAAGCTCAAATGAATATTCCCATATTCCTTAAAAGTCCCTTGCAAGTTTTTGAGAAAAAGTGTTTCTCTTTATATTTCTTATATTTGATCAACTTTGCTTGAAGCATGCATCTTTGCTGTTTTCCTAATATTGATCACACTACCAAGCATTTGCACATGTGCAAAACAGGATAGGGGGAGCAAAATCTTGGCAGAGATGACATTTTTCTCTCTCACACACTCTAAACATGCAAAATTTGAGGTGGTTCATATTTGTTTTGTTTAGTATTTTGTATGTGCATCTTCCAATATTAAAGTTTGTGTAAAATGCTCCAAAATAACACATGATTTGTTTTATTTTTGCACCCGCAATTTAGCACCTGGCTTGATAAATCAGGCCCTAAGTAGTCAAAATAGTATGTAAAAGTCTTTTACAAAAAATGTGCTTGCAATAATGATTATTTATGGCCCTCAGGGAAAAAAATTGTCCATCTCTGGTGTAAAATCTTTTTTTTTTTTAATCTATAAAGTTTTTTAACCTTGATACCTGCCTTCTCTCATCATTTACTCAAAGTTTTTTTAAAGAACAATTTCTCCATGTTTGAGTTTTCCTCAAGTACCATATCACTAATAAGGGGCGGGCCTTATTACCACAAAGAGGTGGGGCTTATATGAACTTGATGCTTTTCTAAGCTGTTTTTAATCAGTTTTGCGTTTTACAAAAACTACCGTAAATGTAAATTACTCATCATAAATATTATTGTTTATTCCAAATACATAGAAAACCCAATAGGTCCCCTTTATTATTTACAAATGAATATTAGTATAAATATAACATATGAATATTACTTACTGAAAATATGAAGAGTTGATATAGATATATATAGATACTTTGATACTGATACTCCATCACTAGTGTGAACGCAAACCTAAACCAAGTTCAAGACATGTATTAGAACTTTTTTTTTTTTTATTGACTTAATATCATCTGAGTATTGTTTTTGAGGTATGCCCCAAAATATGAGGTATTCAGTTTTGTCAATGTCAACCAGCCCTACATAAACAGAACTTTTAATCAACGAATAACAACCGGGTGCCATGTTTGAACTACAATCAGAAGTTTGTGATGTAACTCAAATGCTTTGGAAACTTTGGGAATTTAAGCACTCCGCTGTGGTGACTTTGCATACTTATTTAATCTGGTGTCTCGGCACAGCTGTTAATTGCATTTTGACAAATTATCTGCGCCAGACAGTAAATCTCCAGCCAGTCGAACAAACTGGAAGGTTAGATAGAGGTTGTTTGGAAGAAAGACCACACAGATTACAATCATCGTGAAGCCCATATGACAGAATATTACTGTTTTTTCTATTTTTGACTGAGTTTGGAGTGATAGACCTTGTGGTAAATATGAATCACAGTTTAACAGCAGTTAAGTTTATGAAGATATTGACAAATAAAAGTTGAAGTTTACAGGAAGTAAAGTGAAATCTAAAAACATACAAAGCAAAACTTTGATAAAAATGAACTTCTGAAATAAATACTTGTCATAACAGACATATATTTATGAACTACAAATCAACATACACGTTAAATTTGGATCCCACTTTAAGCATCAAACACACTGGATTTTTTAACTTTTATAGTTCAAATTAAAGCCGGCTGCACACGACATGAATTTTGGCCTGATTTTAAGCCTCTTGTGCTCCTCTACGAGTTCGGGGACGAGTGGCCAGAGTAAGGAGTTTCGTAAGAGATTTTTTGTCGTTTCTTTCCTTATGTCTGTGCATCACTTTCGACTGTTTGTCAGGATGCATCGGCGTGAGGTTCACATGTTGCATGTGCAAATAAAAAAGAAGAAACATTGCGTCATCATCTGTAAATAGACACAAACAGTGGCAACAAGTCGAAAAAGCACCATTGTCAGCTAACTACAAAAGTTTATCACTGTGAGAAAACAAAAGTTATGCAGCTAAATCAATAGTTGTTAAAAGTTACATTCAGGTGAGAGAAAAAACTGCGAGAAAAACACTTTTTCAAGCTTCAGGAGACAATGTCAGTCAAACCAGTTCAGACCTGATCCAAACAGCAGCTCTCGTCCCATTTCGTTGCTTCATTCAAAGAATAAAGTAATCAGATGGAGAGCGGTTCTTTCTGTATGGAGCATGCACAGTAGGGCGGAATGTGACGTCAACTGAAATCAGATGCAGCATCAGTGGGAAACCGAGTTGCTATCAGCGGGTACCCAACTCTTACTACAAAATGGCGTCACTATATAGTGCACTATGCAGTAGTTAGGTTGCACATTCATAGTCCTGGAGTTTTAACAAAACTTAAGTGTTAAATCATAACTATTGTGTCATTCAAAATGTGGGTTTTGATCCATGTTTACAAAGTGGTTGCTGAGTAACAGTTGTGGAATTACCTCTACATACAACATATTTACTGGACAAAGTCCAATTTTAAACATTAAAACAGACAAATTAGGTGAAAACAAGCAAATACGATTAGCAAAGTCTTAAATATAATCACTATGTTTGACTGAAAAATCTAGTCTAAGCTGTCACTTTAAAGAGCAAGAGAAGGGAGAACTTCTCAAATGCTTGACGTAAGAGCGACTTGTGACAGATTTGATTTACACGATGTAAGTGAACACAGAGGGGCCTGGTGTGTAATAACCACCAGACTGAGCCGTGACCCAGACTGTGTCACAGTCTACGCCCGTCCCGGGGGAATGGGAGGGCCCGGGCTGCACTTGCATGTTTTCCAGTGAGAAAGTGGAAACTAGCTTTGATTGGACAGCTGGAGTTACTACAACAAACTGTTTTAAGTACTGCATAAGAAGGCTAAGCTGTGTTTGAATAATAAGATATAATCAGACAGTTTTGTATACTGAACATACAGTGTTAACTTTTCTGATGAGTCTGTCATCTATGTTATGGAGACAAGACGATGGAACCAGGCCAAGTTATGAGACATCTGTAGAAAATGCAAGATTTTACTTAAAATGTATGTAATAAGTTGTGTTAATGTGACATCACAACCGAAATAGTCTTAAACAAAAGCATGCTTTTATCAAATGTTTATGCTTTTGTTGAACTAAAAGCATAAAGCTCAGGATGGAAAAAAAGAGGTTACCATAGAAATATTGGCAATCTGCCATTTTTAGCCAGTTCCTATGAATTCTTATCCCAGAACTTCAGGAATACATAAGTCAAAACAATATAAAAAAAAAGCAAACAAAACAGGAACAATTAATAAACTTCTGGGTCAATGCTGGTAAATTATGCTTTAATTAATGCTATTTATGTTAAGCTACAGAAGAATTTTTTGTTTATCAACACGGACACAAAGACACAAACAGTGGAAGTCGAAAAAAGCTCAGTTGTCAGAGTTTATCACAAAGTTCTGCTGCTAAGTCAACATTTGTGAATGAAATTCGACCCTACGACCCTTGAAAGTTACATTCAGGTGAGTGAAAAAACAGCAAGAAAAACGCTGTCTCAAGCTTCAGGAGACAGACGTCTGTCAGACCGGTTCATAGCTGAAACGCTAGCTGTTGTCCCGTTTCATTCATTCTTCATTTATTCAAGAAGTTTCCCCATGTAAGCAGATGGAGACGAGCTCTTTCTGCATAACGCATGCGCAGTAGGACGGAAAGTGACGTCCACCAAAAATCCCTCTATAGGTAACTGAACAATCCACTGCCATTTTGCCCAAATTGAACTCTTTGGTAACTTGATGCAAGGCCTGAACCTGTGTGTTCCTATAGAAATGTTGCTCGGTTATTCCATAGTATGACATAAAACTGATATATACAGTTCCTAGGAAGAATGCCCCAAAGAATTGTTTTAACTTAATGTCAGCTGGATTATGCAGGTGAGTTTCTATCTTCTGAAACTTAAAAAGTGTCACTTTAACCCTGGGTGTAATGTAATCCAATGCAACCTTCAACCACTGTGTCATGTCTGAATCAAATATAAAAAGTTTTATAGTTCTCAACAAGAGCCAAAAGCAGCATTCTGATTGCCTTCGCTCGGATGGTTCACTCCAGTTTCACTTTGGTGTTTGTAAAAATATGTTTTTGAGCCACATTTGTTGCCATATATGAATGCATGTGGATATTAATCACATGCTAAATTTTTAAGAGCCAGGAAATTATTGCACAGAATAAAATAGGTACTCCAGCTTTAAGAAAGGAAGTGTATTACCGTTAGAGTTAGCGAACAGTGGAAGTGTTTTCATGAACCAAAATGAGATTGTACTTACAGAAAGTTGACACAGCCAGTTCCCGGAGGTGGAGCGATCCATACAAAACTAAAACTGTTTGAAGGCTGGTGGCTCACGTGAGAAGCGACCACACTGCAGACAAACTGGGTCCCACTGAACTGTCGCTCTGGCAACACACCTACAGAAGAAAGGAGAACAAAACAGATGAACATGATATCACTTTTTTTGAAAATTAGTTGAAGTTTTTCCTGTTGTGTAATTCACTTAGCATTACTATTTCGGAACAGAGCCATACAAATACATTTACTTCATACAGAAAGTAGTCTGAAACAGGAATCAAACCAACAACCTTGTTCCTACTTCACTGCGATTGGATAGATCTAGCTGTCACTCATTCAGAGCAAAAAGATTAGTAGTGTAGTGTTGCCAGATTTTCAGAAAAAAAAGTGACCAAACAAGCAACCTCAGACTTTCAGTAAAATGTTTTGAAAGAAAAATAAATAAATAAATAACTTAGAAAATTGTGTTACCTTTATTATTTAGGCATATTTGAATAGAATCTTTAGCATTAAAACACATTTTCAAACATGAAAATATCAATGAGAATCTAACTTGAAAATGACCAAAAATAAACTCTTTTATGACGCAAAAGTGCTTGCCTGGAAAATTCAGACATTTGGCCACTGTGTCCCTCTTTCAAATTTCATTGGGTGTAATAGACAGATTAATTAGCCAATCGGGAACAAGCATCATCTCCTGTATGAAAACCAACATGACTGGAACCGAAAAATGTCACCAATTTCTGCAGAATCAATGAGCGAAGCAAAAAAAAAAGATGCTAATGTGAGATGAGTGAAGTTACATTTTGGTCTAAATGACAGACGACCAATCAGCTTCTTTTTTTCACCTGCGTCACACAAATAAACTAATCTGATTGGCCGGTACATTGTGGAATTTATTTGAAATGCAGGCCGGAAGAGTGGTGACCAGACTCTGGATACCAAGCAAAAAAAAAAAATTAAAATAAATAAATAAAATAAGTAAGTAAAATTCAACAACCCACAACTGTCAAAATTCATGAGCAACTTTCCAACAAAAGAAGCTCAAAGTCAATATTGACCCTATTTTGTCCCGCCTACTTTTCTAGGACGTGCACTTCCTGTTTAGCTGCATTTAGCCTGTAGATTTCAGTCGATAGGTTTATTTTATCTGTCATTATATTTAATTAAAATCGCCCCACAAGACAGACAAACAAATACGTTAGCTACCTTAACAGAGCTAAACAGGAAGTGCATTTCCAAGCCAAGTGGGCGGGACAAAATAGGGTCAATAGAGAAGCAGATTTGGCAACTTCGGGGCTGACCAATAAATAAGAGAAGTAAGTAGAGCTGGGCGATATTGACAAAAATGAATGTCTGGATAATTTTTTGGCGTACCTCGATAACGATATTCGGACTATATGTTGTTAGTCCAACATAAATGAAAAAAACAAATATCTTAACAATTCCAATGAGCTTAAAACGGACTGACTTAAGTGTTTATCATGATTTTGGCATGATTTGACTTCCTTAAATAAAAAAATTGACAACAGAACAAACAATGTAGCCCTTGATTCAAAAACAAGTTATTCAAGTTATTGTATTTTTCTTATTTCATGTAAAACAAGATGTTTTGTTTGTTCATTTATCTTAGTTCAAACCAACTACAAATCTACTCAAACCTTAAAATACAAATATACAGGCAAGTGCAGGAATCTCCCATTATATCATACTTTTGCTGTTTTGTGAAGCACTCTGAATTACTTAATGTACAAATTCTGTCTATTAGAAAGTTGAGAGCATAATTTATTTAACTTTTATTGTATTTTGTGGCATGTTTATACTGCTCGATATGCTCGATATTCAATTTGTGGGTATCGTAAAAACAACATTCACGATATTATCTAAAATTCGATAGGTTACACAGCCCTAGAAGTAAGTAAGAAAAATAGTCTGCATTTGAACAGACAGATGCAGCAAACAGATAAATGTGAAATCACAATATAATCATCAAAAACGCACATTCACAGCATAAGATTTGTAATTTCTCACAATATTGCCCAACTCTAGTCAAAACCACGATGTAATCTTTCATAATCGCAGCTCTTTAGCATCAGCAGAACATGCCTACTCTGCCTATGCGCTGTGCCGGCTCCGTGTTTGATCCATTGCCATCCCACTGCACTAGACTCCAGTGTTATTAATGAGGGTCCGTGTCCTTCTATGATTGCATCGGTGTAATGGCATCATGTCACACAATCTTTTCTTTATAACGCGGAGGGCAAGGGCAGGACGTGGCCGGATGCATCAGTCACTGGAAGCGTTCACAACACTTCCATTATTTACTATAACCAAATGGCTTTGCAGAGGCCAGGGAGCAAACAGTGCGGTAAATATTGTTAGCAGAGTGGTTTGAGCTTTGGATTAGCAATAAGGAGATCAAATCAACATCTGGTGATCTTGTGAGTTTGCATGTTCCTCCTGTTAGGTCACGATACAACATTTTGTGTTGCGATTATTCTGACACAGTGAAACCAAAGTGAACAGCGAAATCTTTAATTTTTCTTTCATTCTCATTGTCTAACACGTCACTTTTCTTCAAGTTTGTGACCAATTTTATTAAATCAAACTTCTGGAATGAAAAAGTCACTGCCACAAAACATCTTGATGTTGTTGTTTTTTTTTAATAGATTGTTCTACATTTGCTACATTTTGCATGGCCACGTCAAGGAACGAGCCACTTTTTACTATTATTTTTTTAAGCCAATATCCAAATATATGAACTTTATGAAGATAAGTTTGTTATGTTAAGTTCGGGAGCAGGACCACACCACATCTACGCCCCTTCCGGTTGATTCACTATTTAAGCCACGTGTTCACTTACCACCTTTGTCCACTGTCTTCGTGCCCCACCCGCCCTCCCCTTTTATAAATTATATTCTCTGCTTCTTCTTACAGGTACGGGGGATACGAGGCCCGGGAGTCTAGGCCCCGTTGAAGCCAAATCATACAGCTTATCCAAATTCACAAATTCATCGTTATTCATTCCTTCAATAAACTTTCGTCGCATTTATTTGTGGTTTGTGGTCTTTGCTACTGAATTTTTTTTTTTTTAACTGGTTTGCCAATACCTGTATTAAAAAAAAAAGAATAACAATGTTCACAAAATCACACATTTTATTTTCACTTTAGTAAAAAGAAAAAGTAAATGTATTTTTGTGGAATAAAATCAATCTGCACCAAATATCAGATCACATTTTGCCCATCTCTAGTTTATGTGGAACTAACTAAAACATTTAATTTTGCTTAGAAAATTAATGCAATATTGTGACTTGACGTGCATGTTTGGGTCAGTTGGCATCAGTGTAAATTTGCCTACGGAAGTAACGAAATGCAATGTTGTTATGTATTCAAAATACTATTTATTGTCTTTTTCAGTTGCTGCTTTTATTCGAGGAATTTAGAATACAGTTACTTTTATAAAATCACATTGTATTTTTAAAATAAGTGTGGACATGTTGTTTTAAAATCATACATAAAAACAAGGCCTTGTGTTTCCTAAGCTTTTCCCTTTATTGACAGTTACAATAGAAGTTTGTTGATTGGTAGCTTACCTTTTTCTGGACTTTATTCATTATAAACAAATGGAAGACACCTGCATTTGGAACCTAGATTCAATTTTCAAAGAGGAACAGTTTGTGTTCACTGAAGTGTTGCAGGCTATTAGCAAAGGATTTCTGACACTGGAACATGCTTTGAAAGCTCATGGAGGACTGGATGAATGAACTGTTATAGAATTAAGCTCACAATGACCACACAAAAAACTACTCTCCACTGCGGTGAGCGCGACTGAAACAGTGCTGTGTTGATACGTTTTTATAACGCTTGTTTACGTGGCGACGAGATTACTAGAAATGGTGACAAAGGAGAAACACAAAAACTTTGGAATTTCAGGTTAAAATTGTAACACTTAATTTACACTTTAATACAAAATATTTCAAGTATTTAGAATACAGTACATGCTTTTCAGACCATGTATTCAGTATTCTTTATTGAAATACATTTTCAAAGTATTCTACCCAACACGGAGTGAATAATTGTCTGTGTCTGTCTTTATGTGTTACCACTGTAATGATTGTGCCTCCCGTCTAAGGCCCAAAGTCACTGGGCTAATGCTCCAGTCACCAAGAAAGGGAAGTGGTAGAAAATGTGTGCTTCCTTTTTCTGACTTCTGTCCTGTAAATGAAAAGTCGTTTTGGAAATTTGAAAGTAGAAGACGCTCAAATTAAAGCCGTAATACCTGTTTTTGAGGTTGGTATTTCAGTCTACCAAACTAGTTCCAAGCTCTCACAAACCAAATGGCACATGGCTCATTTTTATGTGCATGAATGTTTTGCAGAGCTTTAGAACAGCTTTTACAGATTGTGAAGCTTGAGTACTAGACTGACAGCTCTCATCTCAAAAGTATTTCAGCAATTCCAGGCTCTTCATTCGGGGATTTCTAATAAAAAAGCTCCATCATTAGAAGCAGACAGTGTGATGGTTGAGTCTTGACACATAGTGCTGCTTTTAAATATTCTCTATGGGTGATGAGAATAGCTGTCGCAATAAAACTCACAGTTCAAAAAGACACAAAACCGCGTATCTGATAATCTTATAATAACTACACCTTATAATAACTACACCTTAATGTGTCTTGTTAAAATATTAATTAGGGCTGCACCTAATGATCATTTGGTAATCATCTAGTTGGGTGATTATTTTGATTAATCGATTCATTGTTTAGAACGCAAAAGTCATGTGACCACGAGTACTTTACAAATTTTGATCCAGACAAAGTCAAAAATTAATTTGACCATGAGTTTGTAACTGAATGAATTCAAATTGTTACTGTCTTAAAAAAAGATTTGCCAAGGGAACAAAAAAGTATTGGTTTTCTAAAAAGGACAAGCATTTTCTCATTGAAAACAACAAAAACAGTTACTGTACTTGAACTACATACATATAAATATATAGCTCTAGTGGTAAACTTCATTTGTAGAATTTTTAAAATCATTCGACTTTAGTCACATTTACTCCAATCACACTCCAATTGTGTGTTTACTAGTAAAACTGGCTTTTTAAAAAATTTAGTTTTTTTTTTTATAAAAGGAACTAATTTACACATTTCAGTCCTAAAAGGGTATTTTTTCAGTTCATACATGTTTGGGAACCTATTAGTTGACGACTAAAAGGTTTAATAATCAGTTAGTTGCAATTAATCAATTAACTTTGAACTTTGAAACCTTAGTATAAACAAAGCCTAAATAAAGTCCTAATTACTCATGAACCAGTGATGAATTAATGAATGTCTATGTTTATTAAGACTTACTAACTACTTAATTAGATAGTAGGGTTAAGATTTAGTGATGGGGGGGTCGGTTGGGAAAGATAAGTAGGGTATCACTTTATATTAATCATACCTTATGTAGCCTTACTAAAGCCTTATTAAAGCATGAATAAAGAGTTAACAATAATGGAAAAATCATCAATTAATGAATGGAAGTGTTTATTAAGGCTTAGTAACTGCTCAATAAAGGAGTTAAGATTAGGATTTTGGGTTGAGGGGTAGAGCTTGTAGTAATTAAGTCGTTACTAAGCCTTAATAGCCTATTTTGTTCATTAACTTCTCATTTGTTCATTAAGTATTAATCCATTATTCTTGCTTTATTAGGAGTGTATTAAGGCTAATCAAGATTAGTTAATATAAAGTGTTACCGATAGGTAGTTACTAAGCTTTAATAAACTTTTTCATCTATCCATTAATCATGATGAATTAGGTCTTTATTAAGGCTTTATCAAGAATTATTAAGGTGTAGTTATTCTACTAGAGAAAACAAGATATTTTCTTGATTAACAATAGGAGCAAAATAAACTGTACCATCACAAATAACAAAATATTGCACATACAAAATGACACGCTGCTGCATTTACTGATGATTTTTTTTTCAAAACTGAATTATTATCACACTCTACAACCTGACACATGACAAAACAAGCAAGGTACGAAAGCTAAATATCTCAAATGACCATCTATTTGTCTGCGGTGAATAAACACGAAGACAACTACGCTTCCCCCCCTTTTACGTTTGACTTTAAATATTCATCATAAAAATCATTGTAATTCATGTAAATGGCTCTTGCTACGTGAACATATTGAGTCATTATGTGTGTGCAGGCCTAATGTGTCAGATTTATGAGTTGTGGAGTGGAGCAGCCTTTTGCCCTCCTCGTGAGCTGCTGCTACTGCTACTGCTGCTGTAATAATAACAGACTGGGACTAATCGCAGAGTCTGGATCCACACACAACGCAAACGAGATCATAAAGGAGAAGGTAGAAACACAAGATTAAGTGTACCACAGAAAAACAATGCACTGAAAAAAAGTAAGTAAGTACAATTTCTGTCTTCAAGTTTTATGTCAACTAAACTTACTTATACTTTTTGACTATTTTACCTCTCTCTCTTTCTCTCTCTGTCTCTCTCACCTCTCCCTCTTCATGTCTCTCCCCTCTTTCTTGTTGCTTTTCCTTCTCTTTCTCCCCTCTCCATCTCTTTCTCCTCTCTCTCTCCTTTCTCCATCTTTTAGTCTTTCTCTCTACATACTCTCTCCTCTCCCTCCTCTCTCCAGGTCTCTGTCTTTTTCTGTTCTCTCTCCCTCACCTCTCGTTCTCTCCCTCATTCACTCACTCACTCCTCTCTTTTTCTCCTCTCGCTCTCTCTTCTCTCACTCTCTCTCCTTTCTCTCCTCTCACTCTCCTTTTGCTTTCTCCTCTCTCTCTTAAATACAACAAGAGAAAGTTGTATTTAAACTCTCCAACTCTCTGTCATTCATTCTCCTCCCGCTCTCTCCTTTCCTCTCTCTTCTCTCTCTCCTCCCGCTCTCTCTCCCCCTCCTTCTCTCTCCTCTTACTCTTTCTTTTCCCTCCATCTCTCCCTTCTCTTTCTCTCTCCTCTCTCTCCTCTCACTCTTTCTCTCTCCATCTTCTCTCTCTTCTCATTCTCTCCTCTCTCTCTCCTCCCTCTCCTCTTAATCTTTCTCTTTTCATCCTTCTCTCCTCTCACTCTCTCTTCTCTCTATCCTCCTGCTCTCTTTCCCTTTCCTCTCCTCTGTCTCCCTCCCTCTCTCCCCTCCTCTTCTCTCTCCTCTTCTCTTTCTTTTCCTCCCTTCTCTTTCTCTCTCCTCATCTCTCTTTCTTTCTCCTCTCTCCATCTTCTCTTTCCTCTCGTCTCTCCTCTCTCTCCTCTCTCTTTTCTCTCTCTCGCTTTTTCTCTCCCTCTTCCCTCTTACCCCTCCCTCTTTTCTCTCTATATACATTATTATTAACTCTTTGCTGTAGAATGTGAATGACAACTTCTATACATTTACAAAAAATGTATATGCAAACGGTGTTTCTTCTACCATTATACAAGCACGTAGCCCACCTTTTCTACATGATTTACTCATTTACATACTCACCATTAAATATTCTAAATTATAACAAAAAGCCTCATGTGAATACACAAGTAAAAAACAAAAAAAAAAAAAACTGCTTAACTGATCCTAGAATTCTTTAGATTCCACCACATCACTGCAAAGCAAAAGATTGTTTTCCACTCAAGTGAAGTTTTTTGGAGGTTATTTCTATTATTTAACAACTGCACCTTTTGTGAATCGATAATTACGCCAAATTTGTTTAGATTGCAATGAACAGTCCAGGCTACATTCTCACAAACAAACAAACAACTGTTTCTCTGCCCTTGTCCAACATTAAGCATGCATTGAAAAACACGATGAGGAGATGATACAGGCAGAGTGCAGACTGTCTCTACCACATCGCCCCGGTGCAATTTGAGAATCCCTGCAGATGTTCAAAATGCTACGCTTGCAATGTTTGTGTGCTTTCAGAGCGATGGAAAGACTATCTGGAAAAACAGCTAAGGGACTAAAAGCGAGATGAGGGAGTTGCACCACAAAGGGCAGGGTCCGGGGGGAAAATGTGAGGAATTCAACTCAATAATAACAATATTCTAGCTTGGATAAATACTGCAGAATGAGCTCGCACTGGAATGTACAAAGCAAAGTGAGAAATAGATTCATTTTTCATCTTTCATTTCTTATCATGGTTATTCATAAATGTGCAGTGGCGACATGAAAATTGTCTTAATTTCATAAGTTAAATAGAAAATTGTGTTGATTTTAGTTCAAGGGTTAAGTGCCTTGCCCTTTGTATGTTAAGTTTGAAAAAGACTAAATGTATTATACTGTAATTCAATCTAACACTGACTGAACCAAGACAAACCTAAATAAAGCTAAAGTTGGCTACACACAACACGACTTTCCAGTTGTGACTAATTATGCTGATCTTGCCTCCACACTACACGACTGGACTGAAGACTATAAACAGGATTACTTTACGAATTTACCATAATTAAGAGTTATTTATTTATTTTTTGCCATTTTCATTGGCTAAACGGCTCATGTGACCGGGTCACTCAAGAGGATTTTTGTAAATGGACATTAAAAGCAACAACAGAGGTGAGGAAGTTGTACATGTTTCCGCTGTGGATTTCACATGGATGCATGAGATTTTTTTTTTGGGTGCATGGTAGCCAAGTGGTTAGAGCTCTGGCTTCCCAATAAGGAGGTCGTGGGTTTGACTCCCGGGTCGGACCATACTAACATCTCACGATCTCTCTGGGTGGAGTTTGCATGTTCTCCCCGTGTCACCGTGGGTTTTCTCCGGGTACTCCGGTTTCCTCCCATCGCCAAAAACATGCATGTTTAGGTTAATTGGGCATCACTGTAAATTTCCCTTAGTGAATGACTGAGAGAATGAATGGTTGTCTGTCTAACCCTGCGGCAAGTTGGCCACTGTCCAGGGTGTTTCCCCCGCCTAAGGCCCAAAGTCACTGGGATAGGCTCCAGTCACCCACGACCCCTAACGGGATTAAGCGGTAGAAAATGAATGAATGCATAAGATTTTATTAATTTTGATTTGATTTATGTATTTATTGTTATACACACACTGATGTCTTCCAAAGTGCTTCACACAGCACCCTCCCCACTCAGTGATGACAAGCAACCCTGATGCAGCTCAGCAGAGGCAATTGCATGTTATTGGTTGGTTGGGAAACCGGAGTGCCTGGAGGAAATCACCCAGACGCGGGAAGGACCATGCAAACTCCAAAAAGGTGAAGGCCGTGCGGGAATCGAACCTGCGACCTTCTTGCTGTGAGGTCGGATTGTTATCCGCTCTGTCATCGTGCCAGGACTTTTGTCCTTTGGAGCGTCAGCTTTAGCGTGAGGAGAGGAGGAGACTTCTATATACTGTTTATGTTGCACTTTGGTTTGCTCAGAGGTGAAAAAAACTAACGTGTGCATTTTGACATGGTACAGTAAATGTTTAGGGGAAAATGTCATTTTATTGGCAAATGTCTCTTTGGAAAAGAAGTAAATAGACGGTCAAACGTTATTTTGTCTCTTCTTATCATTGGCCCGGTGTGCACTGACGAGGGTCATAAACTGTAAACAGCAGCAGAGCACGACAACATTTAACTTATTATTCAAACATGTTTGAAAACCTGCGACTGGAGTCTAGCCTAATCATTTCTGCTCCCAAACTACATGGACGTGAGTCTAGTCATAGACATCTGCACACTACATGAGTGACACATCTGCAACTGGCTTCAACTAACTTTGACTAATCTCGAATAGGCTGACAGATTAAATTAGCTAAATTTGTAGCGGATTTATTTTTCTTGCAATATAGACATTTACTCTACAAGCTTTTTTTGTTTGTTTTAACTATTCAGAAAAAGTTACATTTTTTCTGAGGGATTAGTATCTAGATTTTATCAATATTTTATCAATATCAAATATATTAGTATCTGATTTGCGATACTTCTGACAATCCTAGTACATAGTGGTTTGAATTTGTTTTTTGTTTTTTGGATAGAAAAGCTAACACTTGCTAATTCACACACACAAAAAAACAGCATAAAAGAAATGGTTATATTGATGAAATTCAAGAGGATTCCGAGGTCTATCTGAAGCAGCGCGGTCGGAGCAGGTGAAGATGAAAAGAAGACCTGATGCACTCCAGGACACAGACTCTCCTCTTCTCACATCTTCTCTATTCCCACATGAAAAACACACTCAGGCGTAGAAATGCAAATATGAAAACGAGCTCCTTTCATGTCCGGGCAGTGCAGAGCAGATCTATAAACCCTGCATGTTCCCGCGAAGCAACGAACAAGCTACAATCAAGCTACGGGACAAAATATATGGAGTCTGCGCGTCCTCGGGATTTGTTCGGAAAGAGACGGTTTCATCATCGCAGCTACAAGAGGCTCCCGCGCTGTCCTGACACGCCGAGGTCAGACTGATCCAAAGTGTGAAAACTTCTCCTCACCTCAGGCTGCTTCTAGTGAGAGATGTCAAACTACAGAATGTACAAGAGAAAGTTGCATTTAATATCTGCAGAGGGTTTGTTTTGTCTCCCACGTGTTTCAGTGAAGCTACAATGAAGATTAAGGTTGTCCTCACAGGGAAATCTGTTCTTTGCATTTGACCCATTCTCAGGAGCAGTGAGCGTCACAATGCAAAGCTTGTACTGCAGCCAGTATATCATAGAACAAGAATAAAACTTTAGCTAAAGAAATGTCAATGATAAAATCAAAGCTGTAGACTTAGAAATGAAATGAAGTAACACAAGTCTTACCATTTCAGTCTAAAACTAACTTGGAGCTCTGCTGATCACAGTGAGTGTGACTTTCCAGTGCACAGCACTGTCCAAACAACTGCCTGGTCAAATATCGATCAAAATGAGGCAGATATGGCCATATTTGGGCAGACGATATGTCAGTCTGTCTTTAGTCAGAACTACCATGGCTGGATGAAAATTTCCTAACATACATATTTTTGGTTGTTGGGGAAACCCATTCAGACACTTGGAGAAACATGCAAACTCCACACAGAAAGGTCTGAGCCAAGCAGGAGTCAAACCCACAACCTTCTTGCTGTGAGGCGAGAGTGCTAGGCCATCGTGGCACCAGCTGAACTATGTGTCCTCTGAATCTGTTCAAAGATGCTACAAGAAGTTATCTGTCTGAAATAGAGCATTAAGAGCAAGGAAGCTCAAAGTTTTGTTTCTTGGTGGGGCAAAATTTGTAGATTTAAAAAATATACTGTGTATATATATAATGCATTCTAGTGGCCACTCTAACTTTTGTATTGCATTGCAATTTAATTGCAATGTAATAATGATTACAGTGTTTTTATTAACATGTTTTAGAAAACAATTTATGACATTTTGACAGTCTTTTCAATACCACATTTAATCAAATAAATTGTGTGGACAAAAGCAGTGTCAATGAATGTATTCAGTCAATTTCAGCAGAAAAATTATACTATTTTGGCTTTAATAAACCTGCACAGAGGAGATTTGTGCTTTTCTCTTAGCTGTATTTAACAAAAAACGTGACTTCTCTGCTACTTCTGGGTTCAGATGCTTCAACCAATCACACTCAAATATTGCCATGACGTTCAGTTTTTTAAACACTGGTGTGAGCCAGGTTAGATTTTTGATGACTTAGACTAAATAAATACAGTAAGTCATTTTCTCTTTGCCACTTTTTCCTGTAACTGTTGCCAAATTGTATTTTGTATTCTGTTTTATCAGCTCTTTCCCCACAGGATTACATTATTTTGATATTTACGATACAGCCAAACTCATACCTTATGCAGAAAATATCTCATTATCCAAAATATATCAATATATCACCCAGCTCTGTGTGTAATTTAGAATCTTTAACCTCAAATCCAGTTTCGTTCCGTCCTAAGCGATCAACAGCTGGTGGAGAATATCAGAACTGAAGTGAACGAAAGCCATTGTATCATCACTTCAAACTAACCGATCAGTTCCATCTGCTAACAGGTCTGGCGCCAACTCTTTGCTCTCCATTCGTAAACAGCGTCACTTCACATCTGTTTATCTGTCCGCTTCTTGAACGTCTCTTACTGGGATGCGGCGTTTTTGATTTGTCTTTATAAGTCACTTTGCAAAGTTAATGAGCATTTCACAGCCAAGCACTAAACAAGTCAAATACATGGAGTGTGAATTCTCCCTGATGGAGCAGATGGGCCATTGGTGGTTCAGGCTGGCAGCCACTTCACACTGTGGGGCCAGCGCTGGCATTAGAGCCCAATGCTACACTTTGTGACGGAAAGATGAGAATACGGGACGCACTTTTCGAACCGACGAGCTCTTTCTAAAACGCGAACGCGCCATTTGACATCTGCTTGGTTTTCAGACGGATATTAAACATGCACTTAGCCGACAACTGTCCTTCCACGGATTTTAGGGGTCAGCTTGAGTTTAGTTAGATTTAATAGTATGCTGTGGTTTTACATTAGCACAGTAAGATTAGCACGCTGATCTGAAGGTTTGGTTTCATTAACACTGTTTTGTTACTTTATCTTTATAGAGATGCCATCAATTTGTCTCAAAAGTCCAACGGATAGTATAAGTTATGGAAACACTCCAGATCTGAGGTTTGAAACTATTACATTAAAGCTCCACTGCAAAATATGAATTTCAAGACAAGTTAAAGTTGCTGGATTGTAGGATTTTGACTAATTCAACCTCGATTTATTGTAGAGACAAACATTTTTTTCAAGCCAATTATTTGCCAATGGGTTAAGAAAATTGTTCTTGCTCAAATATCTTGATACCAATGAAATATTCTATTCTTACATGAGCAATTAAATCTTATCCAGCTCAAATTAAAATTCTGATTCTAAATCTAGATATATAGTTTTTGCCTTGTTTCATTGTTTGATTTTCTGACATGAAAATCAACAATCTTGTCCTTAGAGACAACTGCGATTTCGGGCTTTACAACAATAAACTGATTTGATTTGATTTACATACAGTAACAACAAAGCAAGGCAACACATAATATAACATACAATTTAGATAAAGTGAATGATAACCCACAAACTGGAAGCTAAACTTCCGATGGAAATCCAATACAACTGAACAAACACCTTGCTCTGACTGCATTATTGTGAAGTGTTTTGCTAAAGGACACAATGACAATTCCTTCTTGTGCAGTCCCCTGAAGTTCCAGGGATGTCCCATCCAAGTGCTGTCCTGGCTCAACCTGCTTAGCTTCTGAGATCTGACAGGATCAGACATTGACAAGCTGGTATGGCTACACATTCTGTTAAAAAAAGTCTTGAAAATGGCTTAGAAATGAGTTTCTAGACTTCCTGTTCAGAAACGCAATATTTTTAAGTCCTGCTTTCCTTCTATGGTGGTTTCCCAAAGCAAGCAGTCAACTTACATTTACTTACTGTTGAAAAAAAGGCATCACAACATTTACCCTTTACACTTACATTTAATGCCAATGGATTTTTTTAAGCGTTTGGGGTTTAGCTGCAGGACAAAACAAAACTAAGAATATAAGTCACATTTGTGTAAAATCATGATGAGAAAACACTGTTGTAAACAAGGTTTAGACAAGGTGCCACACAGTGGAACATTTGAACCCAAAGCAGTAACAAGAATGTAATTACTAGAAAAGATGCATATTGGTAGAGTTTCATTAAAGATGAGGTACTTCATTTTTATAGTTGTAAATTAGTAAACTTTTGCTTTCAAAATTTTGAATGAAACATGATTCAATCGTTTTGACTATTTGTGAGTGTTTCGATTTAAAATGTTACTACTTCTATAAGATTTAAATTAATCTATATATCAACATGCTTTGAGAAAATCCAGCACATATGACTCAGACGCCCCATTCCATGTTCCTATTTGATTAAAGCTTGTCTAAACGGTGCTATCAAAAGCCTCTAAATGTATGGGAATGTGTCAAACGGCAGAATAATGCCCCTGTCAACATGCCTCGAGTGAATACTGCACAATAGTGACATAAATGATATATCACGACCGCCATGACAGGCCAAGTCGGGCCCTCAACGCTTTGTAGCCACTCAAAGATCCCATGCTAGGAGATTGTGTGCTTCTACGCTCAGTCGGTGCACGCCAAAACCGCTGTAGGGAGCCGCGCACATGACACTCTGACTTCGATACGCCATTGGCTGGTCCGGGCATCCATCTTACAAGGCCTGTCAGTCATCTGTGTTTTGGCATAGTTGTGGTTCGGTGGCAAAGCTCCAGACCAGCGCTGCCAAAGGAGGAAGCTGTGTGTGTGTTAATGTGCAAAACTGATGGAGAGGAGAAGGGGCGGAGTCGGGAATGAAAGGCACTGTGGGAAAATGAAAGATTGTTCAGGAGTTGTTGATAACTGGTGGTTTGTCTGGCTGGGATTTTTTGTGGAAGGAAAAATTGAACTAAGGAAACTACATTAACATTAAATATTATTGTTTGTTTGTGAGTTTAAACAAGTGAAACATTGGAAACTAAGGTAGGCAAATTGACAAGTCACCCAATCAGCTCCAAGTATTTCATTAAATATCTCAGCTTTTCCTGAACACTTTTCGGCAGGGGAAGTTCCAGATGGATAATGTGGAAGAAGTCAAACTGCAGTTCAACATATCAATCAGACATTTTCAAAGAACAAAATTACAAAAACAAGTACTCACACTCATTCACAAGTCTATTACTTCAAAACAATTGCCATAGTTTAGTAGAATAGAAAGATTTTTTTTCAAATTTTGACTTAGTTTGGTGTAATAGTGCTTGTGGTAAATAATAATCATAGTTTTACAGCAGTGACGTTGCAATTTATGAAGTAATTGACAACTAAAAAAAAAATTACAGAAGGTAATCTGAGTTCTAAAACAGAATGCCATCAAAATAAAACGCTCCAAAATGCAAAGACAATTTACACACAACTTGTCAAATCATGACATCTGTGTCATTTATGTGGGTTTTGGCCCACATTTACAATTCAAAGTAACAGTTGTGGGTTCACGTCTACATAGGTCATAATTTCTGGACAAAATACAACTACATACCTCATTAAAACAGCCAATCTAGGTGGAAACAAATAGACGGCGTAGTGAAATCTCACATATAATCATGTTCACTGTGTTTTACTGAAAATATGGTCTAACCTGTCATTTGCACTTTAAAGTTAAAGTCTTTGTACCTGATTATTATTAGCCTCTTTTAAAATAAAATCACTTAACATCACTGCTTTAAGTGTCTAAAAGTGCCTGTATTCTCATATTCTCTTATAGAGTCTCAGTCATGGGAAAATCATGAGAAGTGCTGCATCTTTGGAAGTGGTGGAACTACTGTAATTACCAGTGCATCCCTGCCCACTGCTTTGTCCCAGTACAACATCTTGTCAAAGTATTAGATGAAAATTTAATTGCAGTGTCAGCATTTTCATTTGCATTATGATAGCTTCTACCAGCTTTACACGGCTCAGCTTGCCTCTGAAAATGGAGAAAATGCATTTTCCAACACCAACTGCATCAAATCCTCCAGCGAAGGTCCTATCTAAGCCCAGCACAACATGGTCTTGAAGAGCCGCTTCACACACTGCTCCTGAAAGCGACTCTATAGGTGACCGAACAGCGTATTTGCGTCCATTTTCAATGTTAAGTCAATGTAAACCACGTGTTTAAACCACTGCTGTACGACGTGACACTGGAGGAGGACAGAGACAGGAAAAGGACACTGCCAGGAGGAGTTATGTGATCGGGTAAGCTACATTTTTAAATGCTGCAAGCCATTTCTATCTCCCTCTTTCTCTCTCTTAACGTGATATGTCTACGTGCAAAACAAAGCCTTTTGCAAACAAGCGGGAACGCAAAGAAGGGGCATTTTGGGCGCCTGTTGGAGCGTCAACTTCGAAAATATTCTGCGTCAAAATACACTTGAATGCGCACATTTAGACGCTTAAACACTGTCCGGTCTGAATGCAGCATAAAGGTTCATTCAAATGTCCAGCAATAAATTCATATATTATTTCTCTCAACAAAGCTTTTAGGTACATGATCAAAACATCTGACTGCTAAAAGTTTCAATCTAAATAGTTCTGTTTATTTTTCTAAGATGGCAAAATCAGCTCCTTTAAGCTTTCCTCGTCATCTCTAGAAACACTGGTACAGACACTTTTCCTCTGAACCCATGCATAGATACACAATTGCTCTTTCATTTGGACCACCATTGTATCTCCCAGCATCCATCATCCATAAACTGTTGAGGAGAAGCCCCCCCACATACACACACACACTCCCACACACACGCATTGTCAGAGCTGCCAGTTTGGCCCAGACTAAAAAGTACAGAAAAAGTTAGAACACCCTGGTATGGTTTTAAGTGCACTGCCCACGCCTGGAAGTAATAATAAAGGAGGAATGTTGTTGTAAACGCTCTGATATCAGCAACTCCCACTAACAGCAAGAAACAACTACAAGAAAGTCAGTGCACCTTTTTAGTACTTTTTTTATAGTTATGGAGAAAAGCGATAGTGTGGAGTGTCTTAATTTAAGGAATAGCTTAAGCTATTGACGTTAGTCTAGTATTTATTGATTGATGTCACCTTAGTCAAATATTGTACGGGAAACTTGTTTAATGTAAATTTAAAGGTGGTGAAAATGAAAAAAAAAATCCCCATGACCCAGTTTGGGATTTTTATTTCAGAAATATCAGAATCTCAAATAATGGTGTTTTATCCTTTATCAATTTAGGTCAGCACATTAATGGACTCTGGAATGAAGAAAACTTGCCAATTTTTAAAGGGACCTTAGGCCCTACTTAATTTTTACAATCAAATAACCTAAAATTAATTTCTCCCCACACCAAAATCATGTTAAGGTATTTATTCAAGTGAAAATGTCCTATCTCAGTCATAGGTTGGAACTGTGACTTCGAAGTAATGTTCTCTCCGAGTGTGTTCCAGTGATCAAGTTGGATTACTTTTACAATAATGAGCCAATCAAGTAGAAATATTTTGAAAATTGCTCAAAATACAGATCTCTTTATGTCCGTTTATCAACTCTGATATTGCTGTTACATTAACAGATTGTAAATATCGCAAGAGAGTGACTTTTGGGTTTTGTTTACCATAACCCTGTGTAGCCGTTAGCAACATTAGCACTGCAGCATATAACAACAGGTTAATAACAACAGAATTGTAAAAGAGCCACAGAGGCGAATGAACTGTAGTGACAAACTAAAGAGAAAACACCACAGGTCCAGTCAGCAGTGAAGCTGTCGGAGGTTTTTTCAAAACACAGGGCGCTGCCACCTTCAATTTTCTACTTCAGACTCTGAAATATTTTCGAGTATCCGAGTGGGAACTCCAAGTTGGAGGGTTGTTCCAGTGGGAATTTATAAGTTGAACTAGGAAGATCCAAGCGTCACTGGACGCACTATAATATTGATCCATTTGTTCACCTATTGTTGCTTAGTTTGTTTGTTGTTGCTGTTAGCATTGTGGCTAACTGCTGTTAGCACACCGGTACCTCTTGCTCCTAACAGCTGTGAAAAAGCTTAAAACACATTGTGATGAACAATTTGGAGGCTCAGAATACATTGGGTAAATATGCAAAGTAAAACATGTGGACTGATGTAAGAAGTTTCAAATGAACTATTGTGTTGGCTAGCTTAAAATACTGAGTCCAGCAGATCTAAATCAATTCAATTCAATTTATTCTTAATAGCCCAGAATCTAATCTGATCTTGCTCATAAATATTTAAATTCGGGTTGTTTTATGAACTTCATGTATTTGAATCAAAGTTTGACCTGGATCGCCTGTTGATTGTGAGAAGATGTCTCCGCCCATAATCACACTTACTGCAAGTCACAATCTACAGCGTAGCCTTGAGGAAGTTAAATACTGACTGAGTCCAGCAGATCTAGTCTAATATGAAGTAGTAAGCGAACAAAATGTAAAACATTACTGATCTACAATTGTCATAGTCTATTACTTAACATGCCTACATAGGAAAACACATTTGATTTTCTTTAAAACAGCTTATTCAACATGTAAAGCAAAGCAAGCCTGAATACTTCTGCAGCTAACCCACTCTCATTATAAAACACATTCAAAAACAATCACTTTGACATAAATCCTTAAGTCCTAAACCAGTCGAGTAATCACTAATGATAATCATAACTTTGCAACTAAGAACTAAGAGGCCACCCAAAGGAATTAACCCATTTGTATGAACTTCTCTCGGACACAAAAACATGACGTGTTAATGAAAAGCCTGATTGAAATGACAGTTTGGCCTCCAGAGACGATTGCAGATGATGCCAAGAATACGAAGCAACACCCAGCCACGGAAAGAAACTCTACAGCAAAGTCACCAAACAGCACTTTCACTCCATCCATACATCTGCCCATCACGGCAAACATCTTCTGGGTGTGTGTCAGTCTAGTAGCACGCCTGGCTAATTTGATTTTTAATTCAAGCTGACTTTTCGACTAATGGTTTGAACTGGGGTTTCATTAATCTGATCTGACATGTGCTAATTTTCTGAAGTCGAGTTAAGATAAGCAAACTGTGGAGCGGAGACCAGCGGGGACAGGTGTTTCGGACAGCTTTAGATGGACTTGTGTGTGTGTACGTGTCAAACAGAAGGGCTGGGAGGCATACATGGCGGTTACACAAATGGTCCGGCTCTTCTAACCAGGCCGACACACACACAAGGTCAGCAGCTATTTTCTCTGCCAAATATGGGTCACTTTGGATGAAATGAGTGCAAAGTGGTGTTTTAGCATGTTGGTAATAAACATTGTCAGGGTATACGCAGATTAGTAAGTTAAATTAGCTGACAGATTCATGCATTTTTCTAATTTTGACTTTATTTGGTGATAGTTCTTGTGGTTAATATTTGTCATAGTTTTACAGCACTTAAGTTGCAAATTATGAAGAAACTAATAGATAAAGACTGAAAATGAGAGGAAGTTCTTAAACTCAAATTACATAAAAAAAATGTCATAGTGGGTAACACTTTCGCCTCACAGCAAGAAGTTTGCGAGAAGTGCGACTCCGGGGCCTTTCTATGTGGAGTGTGCATGTTTCTCCAGAGTCTGGGTGGGTTCTTCCGAACAATCCAATTTCCCTACCACCCTAGGGGAACGCTTGGCGGTGGTCGGAGGTTGAGGTGCCAGGTGTTTAGGCGACTCGCTTCTGCTGAGCTGCCCAGAACTGCAATTTACACACAACTGACACAGATTACTAGGAGTTTAAACAATCTGTTTTATCATTTGACGTAACGACTTTGCCATTTACACTGATTTTGGCTCAGAATTTTGGAAAACATATTCCTTGTTAATGTATGTCTGTGTTTTCAATCTGTGAACTTTATTTAAATAGTTTCTGTTATAAATTCTTATGGCATTTTTTTACTTTGAAATTTCACCACGAATCATTCTCCATGAAATTGTTGTTTTCTCTACATTTTAGCGATAAAATCTGTGGCTCGGAATACAACCTTGTTGCCGAAAGTTTGGACATAGCGCTGCATAATCATAATAATGAGTTGGATTTAAATAGCGCATTTCATGATACCAAAGACACTTCACATATTGCATTATTCATTCACTCCATACTTGGTAGTGGCAAGCTACTAGTCACAGCTAGCCTGGGGCTGACTGACGGAAGCGAGGCTGACATTTTGCGCCATCGCCCCTCCAACTACCACTAACTATTGGTAATTAGGCAATGTGTTTTGCCTAAGGACACAATGACAATTTTCTCCTCTATTCACTGTGGCACCTAAGGTTCCAGTGGTCTCCCATCTAAATACTGCCCAGGCCCAACATGCTTAGGTTTTAGATCTGACAGGATGGACTTTGGCAGCTGGTATGGCCACTCAGTGTAAATCGATTACGACTGTAGCAGAAGAAATCTGATGGTGTGGATGTGATTCTGATCAACGGACACAACAGGAGTCATATTTACGCTGCCACAGCTCAGGCCATCCATGATAAAACAAACCCAAACAAGAAATACTAAGTCACGATTGAAGCAAAAGGTTGTTGCCATAAACCAATCTGTATCTGTCCATTTCTGAAATTAAGTCTGCAAAAACAAGAAATTACAAGACTGATATCCTGTGTGAATCTCTGTAAAAAAAAAAAAAAAACTCAGACGTCATGGATAATTTTTACATTTTACAGACGTCACAAATTTGATTAGAAATTGTACTTACCTATTGGCAAATTTGTTTTCTTATTTTAACCAAATTTTCTTATAACAGTCAGAAATGCTATGAAAGCAGTGAATTATTCTGCATTACACAAACAACTACATTTTATCCAGTGAAAACGTCTAAATCCAATTATTTTTTTTATTTTAAGCAAGTCTAGGTGTACAGTATGTATATTTGCAGTACACACTTGTTCAGCATGCAGATCTTATTAAAACGGAAATATGTGACCCTGGCTTTCATCAAAATGATTCAAACCCACAAGTTTACAGATAAATATGTCAAACCCACTGCCTTTTAGTCTTTTATTCTGGCTTCTACTCATTGGCAGCAGCCCAAGCTCGCTCCATGGCAGAAAATAACAGAGCGTTTACACAAGAGGGACACACATGGGAGGAGCTGCCTACGCCTGCTGCTCTCTCCTGCTGAATAAAAATAAATAAAACGGACAATATCTCGCACATGACTATAAAATCAATTTCCAGGCCTTGTTTTTCTCCCATCCTTCTGCTCTCTTGGTCACCTTGGACTGTTTTACCATACATTTGGATGCAAACAAATGCAACAGCAGAGGGAAAATACACTCAAATGTGCATATAAATACATACGTGCTAGTCAGTGGAAAGCAACGGGAGGAGAGAATGTTCGGTACACCTCGGGAACAGTGGGAGTTCAGAGAAAGGACTGTGTGAGAGCTGCTGTGTGCTGGGTTGTTGCAGGTCCACCATCACCTAAGAGGCAGGACCTGGGCTTTTAACATGTATGGCAAATGCACGCCACTGTTCACTGGTGAGGAGAAATTAATAATAGATGATAGGTTGTGAGTTCACTGAAGGTAGATGGAATAATGGTTCTTTGTGGGTTCTTTGTTCAATATATGAAAACATTTTTTATTCTATTTTAATGTAGTGTCAGACATTAATTCAACATTCTGTCTGAAATAGTCTCTACTCCGCTTGGAGCACAGCATGAACATATAACGGCATCTTCTGTGTAAATTTAAGTATTTACTTTCGGACAAACTGATAGAAGGTCATCAATATAAACACTGAAGAAGAGGGGTCCCAGAATTGAACCTTGTGGCACCCCAAACGAGCTGTTCAAAAATGGACATGGTGCTTTTGATTCTTGTGCAGCGTTTTGATGATTTATTGATTTTAATGCATAATATTAATTTAAAACAACTTGATAGAAACCGTTTTACTGACTTCCAGCTTTAAAAAACAAACAAAACTACAACGCTGATTTCGGCCAGAATTTTGGCAATTAATCCAAAAATAGAGATTCAGTCATATCAAACAGTCAGTTATTTAGATGGATCGTTTGAATCAAATAATGGACAACCAAACAGCAAGGTGGCAGAGTGGCTCTACTGATGCACCAATCCAATACTAGATTCAGATATCGATGCCAAACCAGGAAATTTTGCAAGATTGAATATCGGGTCCATAACGATTCAGTCGACAGCGGTGTTGTGCTAGTGTTGTAAGCAGAATACTTATCTACATTATACAATTCTTTCTGTAAAATCAGAACAAAAATCTTAAAAAAAAAAAAAAAAAAAAATGTATGTTTATGGTAATGCTACTAAAATGAAATCGGAGATTGATCAATATGAAGGATAAAATGTGATTATACTTTTTCTCCTGTTCTATTTCTGAATACCCATTTACATGAATTGTCATTAATTAAAGATCAGCGATAATTGAGGCCTGTAATTAGCTTGTTTTTACAGACTTTTTTCTAGAAATGGCGACAGATACACCTTCATTTATGACACCTTTTGCTTCATTCATGACTAAATCACATTCGCACAAAGAAAGTTCTTCTGAAAATCATAGTTTCTCTCTTTGAATCCATTTAAAGTGATAAAGTCTCTCCATCAAAACTGTGCAGCACTCTGTCCAAACTTTCCCCATACATCAGGAGGTAAAATTCAAGAAAACTTTATAGACATTTTTAAGATAGAAACGATTCACACAGGACTAGAAACCCAGATGACGCTCATAATTAATAACATTTTTATGATCTCCCTGAAATATTATGCTGTGAAAATAGGACAAAAGAGAAGAATGTATATTTTTTGCTTGATTTAGTCACATTTAGTATAGCTTAGCAGTAGGTTTATGCCAATACAATTCTTTGCAGCCCTAACCTGCTTCAGAGTGTGGGTGGAGTGGTGAAAGGGGCTGCTGCCGTGGTGGGACAAACCTCAAGCTGTCTGGAAAAGTCCTGTACCATAGAAATAAGCAAGGGAGATTTACTACAAGCCAACTCATCCAATTTCAACTGTGATCTCGCCTTGTGCCGCAGAGAGCACAAATCACCTCCCATACATAACCCCGGCCTGACAACTCATTTCATCTTCTGCACTAATGAATCCATCATCGGCGGGAGATCTGCCTTTGGGTGCCTCAGACGTGAGCGCACCACGAGTAATGGTTTAGATAAGTCATCATCATCATTATTATTAGCAACAATGTCACTACCAGCTCTAGCTTCTACCTATGTGAACTCTGGGCCGTATAAACAAGAAACTTTATGTATGAGAAACAGGAGTTCAATGGTGACTGATTCTGAGAGGGAAAAGTAGTTTTGCAAGAATAGAACTGTGTTGCATGGGTCAAGTAATGTTTTAAAAGAACAAGTGTGAGAGAGAGAGATATATACATAGAGTAGGGGGGGGGGGGATGTATTTCTCCATTCAACTTTTTAATTTTTTTCCCATGGGAATAAAGTCTAAGACTGAGAAACCCATACAACAAATGTAAAAATCTACTGGGCACTGGGACCATTGTCTGAGATTCAATCGCAATTGAGAAGTGCAGAGAAATGTTTCTGTAGCTTTCCTTTGAGACAAAAAAGTATCTATCACTAGATTTTCCCCCACACCTGCCTTAAACCCTCCAGTCGAGGTCTGAACCAAGCTGAGTTGAACAGCAGCTCAAGGCTCAGTCTTTTGACTGCTGCTCTATGGAGCACTGAAGACTGGATCAAATGCAGAGAATACATTTCTATCACCAGTGTATCTCAACTCCTCTGTGACTAAAGTATACAGCATTTTATTAATGCTCAAATAAAGACTTGATTTGTAATGAAAATTGTGCATTTTAAACAGAGCTCCAACAGCACTCTGAGATTTCTGTGAGATTAACTCACAAATTAAAGCAAGAATAGTATATTCTAAGTTATGTCTTTACACAAATGAAGTGAAATTAAGTACCAGCCTATGTTCATACTTTAATAAAGTGTTGAGTGGCAAAGTTTTAGAACTCCACACTCCACTAAACTGAAAACAAATCTTACAGCTTAAAAGTCTCTTGTTGATGCATGTCAGTTAAGATATTAGTATGGAAAATAGGATGCTGAATCTTTTATTTGTAATTTTTAATTGATTGATTGATTGACTGGTTTGCAAACTCCAAAAGTTAGACAAGAAAGTACTTTGGTCTGTAAATGCCTGTCTGTCTTACTTTCTAATCAAAATAATCACCATATGCGCATCCTATTGATCTCCAGTGCAGTTCAGATATTCCTCCATTTCTCAAAAGCGAGCGCCTGATTTTTTAACATTCAATGTACATGTGATGTGTAACAGCAAAACAAAGAGTTTATATGAAATAAATACAAAAAGTTACAATAATACAGTGACTTCCGCCTACCAGGCTGAAGGCAACAGCAGAGAATTTACAATACGTTGTGGCTCACTCCAGGCAAGTGTCAATGAGCTGTAATTTTATATATCGCAACTTTATGCATTTTAACTTGTGCAGTTCACCTTCAAGGCTAAACAAAGTGTTATTACAAAGCAAAATCTGAAGTATTTATTTTGATTGAGATTACTCACAGAAAAATTTAGATATTGGTACCAATATCAAAATTATAATAACTACACCTTTATTAGCATTAGTAAAGCTTTAATAACAAAGGAACAATGACGTAACTAATCATGAACAAATGATCATTAAAGGATGAAAAAAATGTATAAGGCTTAGTAACTTTTTAGAATTTAGGATTGAGGAGTAAGGGTTGTGTTAATTATGTTCTCATTAATTTGTCATTTGTTTATGATGAAATACGTCTCTAATGCTTTCTTAAAGCTTTATTAAGACCAATTAAGATGTAGTTCGTTATTAAGAGATTTTTTTTCATTAATGCCACTATAGCATAAGCTTTGTGTAGATATAACCATGTAGCAAACTTCCAAATCAACAGTTTGGAGCTTGACATTCACCTTGATAAAGTCACTACACGAAGGTTACAGTACGGAGCAGGTACCTACACAGGCTTCCATGTGAGCGTGTCATTAGAATTTAAATGCGCTTTGCTCTGAGCGCTTAAGTCGGGAGAGTAGAGTTCTTATGGTAGCAGGAGGTGTGTGTGTGTGTGTGTGTGGCGCATGAAACCGTCTAAGCAGCACAGTCAGGCTGCTGTCACAAAGCCCGCTGATCACAGCACAGCTCTGTGTTTGAAGTTCCCCGGGACTGACAACTCCTCTTACCCACGGGACCCCTTTTCCTCGCCCCGCACCTTTTCTATATCATTTCTCTTTATCCTCTCTCCTAATGCACGAGTCTGTTTCTCAGCACATGACAATAAAGGGATGAGATATTCTATGTGTAGGCACACTTTGGAATCCTCGTGGGATGTTGGGTGTTTGTTTAGGAGCACCTGTGAGCTTGTCTGTGTAAATATTGACATCATGAGTTGCCATCTCTCTAGCCATGGTCAGAAGCAGTAATCAGGTGCATGATGTCCATGACTTCGGTTGTTTCTGTGGTGCAACTTCTGCTAATAAAGACTGCAGCAAATGATTATTATGTTCAGAAAGTAAACTATTTCTAAATGTAGTTGTAAAATAATTAACTTCAACCAAAATTCAAGGTTATTTCACGTTATGGTTTTTGCAACATATTGACGTAAAAAGTTGTGAAAACGGTTTTATTGTACATTTTGATGTTTTGTTGTACACCTACGTTTTCTTCAGAAACTGCGTTGGAATATTGATAATTTTTCATAATGTATGGATGACATGTAACGTACAGTATATGTCTTTCTAATTTTAGTGTTAGTGTTGATCTGCTGTAAACTGAAAGTAAGCCATCAAAGAGTTTTTAATTTTTTCCTAATTGAGAATTGATAAATACATTGTGACAGACCTGATAATTGACCTTTTTTTATAACATTCAGTCAATAGATCGATAATAGAGTTCATTTTGAAAGAAGAAAAGAGGGATTTAAGTGCTTTGCGAATGCAATAAATAGACAGATTGATGTATACTATGTCTACTTCCTCAGATCAACATACATTTGAAAAGGATTGAATATGCTATAAGCCAATTAAAGATCTTCCAGATCCAACATCAAGAATAAGAATTTCATGTGACTACAGACCCTCTAACATGGAACGAGAGTGACTCAGGATGTGCTTGTCCCACAATTAATTGCTTAGATTAAAAACCTATGCATAATAGATTAGACAAATGACATATTATAACAGAACAGTAGCTCTACTATTTCTTGAAGTCTTTCCTAATCAACGCATGCCATGCCGCAATTATATAAATTTTCTAATCAAACATAATACCATTTAAACCACTAGATGAGATTATAAACCAATAGCCAGTAGACAAGTACAGTAATATATAGATGAAATGACAACATGAGCTTCATATTTATGATACATAATAAATACATTTTTTTTTTTTTTCTGCAATAAACCACTGCTTAGAAAACATTAACATGGTTGAAGATTGATGAACAAATTGCTGAAAAACTGGTAATTTGCAACATTCAAATTTTCAATTATCCTACCTTTTGTTGTAACTTGTGTTGTAACTTTGTGTAAATTTGGTCTCGAACTCATAACTGTAAGAGAAGCTAAACCCTAAAATACTTTTTTTTTTTTTTTTTTGTGTTGTGTTTAAATAGCATGTCTATTGTTTTAAGTTTTTTTTTTTTTTTTTTTTTTTTTTTCATTTTAGTCAAACTGAGCAAATAGCAGGTTTCAGGTCAAAATAGACCAAACTGGCTGTATCTCACTGCAAAGACTCGTGTCATTCTAGACTCAGCGTGTATTGTCCATTCAAAATCTGTCAGTCCAATCACACTGCCGTCTCTCCTCAGCCTCTCCTTTCCTTTTCCAATGCTTTCATGAGTTGCTGTGTTGAAATGTTTGTGGGGAATTGGAGTGGCTTACCTTTTATGATGACAAATTTTATGATCGGAGTGGTAACATATGTCTCTGACTTATAGAGTAATGCAAGTATCCAGAGCCCCCATGCAGACATAATGAAATAAAACCTTACAGCGATTCATTGAGCTCTGAATATCACAAAAGAGATGGCAGGTTTTGATTGACAAGGTTGTTTTAGCATCAGTTTTGACGCCCCTGCGCAAGTCAGAATATAAAGTACCTTGCTAAAAGTTAAGTTCTAAAATTAATCACCCAACCCTTCATATTCATTGTGTACATTTTCCTCTTCATATCAGTCTAATTTCCTAATATAAAATAAATAAACATAAAAAAACTGACATTCATTCCAACTGGCAATTTTGACATCTAGAAAGGACTAGAAACACCAAGCAAAATCTTTTAAACCGGTTGTCCACTGCTCGATTTGGCAGTCTACAATTAAAAAATTCTGATTCACACACGACATAAAAACTCTATGTATAGGCACACTTTGGAAGCCTCGTGGGATGTCGGGGAAATGCACTGAGCTTGTGTTTAGCAGCACCTGTGAGCTTGTCTGTGTAAATACTGACATGACGAGCTGCCATCTCTCATAGCCTGACATTCGCGTTGACATTCAATCTGGCTTTGTGGCACCAGGGCGGATGACAGTCGACCTTCAGCCCGGAGATGAATGAGCGTGCGCGACTCTACATTTGAATGCATAATTGCGCAAAAAAGAAGGCGGCGTATGATGGAGTAATTCTCGACGTATTAGCATTAGCGCATCGTTTTCTTGCGGCGGTGATTACATGTCGGTTCCGCATCTCGACTGTAGCCCCTCCCCCAAAGGTCAAGGTTCGTCAGGTTTCGTCTCTAATCGTCGTGTGCAAGCAGGAGCCCATCCGTCATTGGGACACGAGCCGGAGAGATGTCCCTGTCACTAAGCTGTCTGTTTTGTCAGGCAGCCAGATACATCACGTCGGGTTGGGTATTGGCACTAAACGCCCGGTAAATACATACAAATATGCAAATGAATGACAAAATAAACATCACCCGGAAAGCAACACATCTATCAATGACTACTTTCAGCAATGGCACGGCTACAAGTATGGAGCTTTTCATAATGGTGAAGCCAGAAAATGTGCTCTTCTTTTAAATTCTAAACCAATACAAATACTGTAAATGTATTATTTTTTTCCCCAAAATATTTACATTTTAAATCCATAACAATGTTCCCAAAATATCTTCTGCGCCAATTATCAACCATTTTTTCAACCCAGTTTCCAAAGAAAACATAAATATACTGTATAACGAAATGTCAAAAATGTAGAAGCACCTTTTCACACTTTTGTACGCCAATAAAAACATAAAATAACCATGAATTTTGGTGGTGGCAACATTTTCTTTGGTAACACTAACTCCAAAGGCCCAGTCCTAAACTATACTCGTTTTAGCAACTTGAAGGCAAAACGTACCCATTAAACCCAAAGAAAATGTCGACACGTGGCTTCTACGTTTTGGCATATTGATGTAAAAAAAAAAAAAGGCGGGAAAACGTGCTTGTCATGCATTTTTGACTTTTCGTTGTATGTATACGTTTTCTACGGAGACTGTGTTGTATTTTTAAATAAACTTAGCCAATGCCAAAAACTGGAAGCGACAATACACTTCATTTTGCTTATAAAAATGTTGTAATTAATTACTCTTCTTCTGTTTTTTTGGATATATTGTAACTTCAGTAATCATCATTGTAACCTAATAATCTTGACATCCCTACTTTGGGAAATGAAAAAAAAAGATTGCACTTTAACCCTCTCTCACTCTAAGATCTACAACAAACGACTTGAGTTTTTCAGCCAACATTCCCCGGCAATTCCAAACTGTTCAAATAAAAGTCACTTCATATCATTTGTTTTATTGATAAAATTATTGGAATGTTGAAATCAAGCCAGTCTATTGTATTCATCAAACTACTTTATCCAATAATTTAGCTGCAAGATTTGTTCTGCACTTTTGAAAACTGAATATTAGCTTAAAAGCAGCAAAAAGAGGAAAAAGTATTGCAAAAATAGGTCAATAATTTAGACCTATTTTGAAAAGAGGAAGAAAAAAAGATTAGAAGTGCTTTGCCAGAATGCAATGTAACTGTGTGGCCTAGTTCTTACTTAAAGTGCTACATACTTTTCAAAGAGTTGATTTAATAATCTTGTGCCCAATTTTTTACTGAAGCTCTTACAGATATTTCCACATCAAGAATAAGAATTACGGTTCACCTTATAGACCCTCTGAATGTAGAAAGGGTTGACTCAGGGATGTGCCTTGTGTCCTCTATTATTGCTGTGTATTTGAAACCACTGCCAATATTAGATTACAACAAAACAATGTTACCATTGATATTTCAGAATACAAAAATACCTTACAAAAATGATGTTCTATTAGTTACCAAACCAGAAAGCTTCCTATCTTTTGTGTATTACATTTTTATCACAGTATTGCTTAATGTTTTATGTTGCTCAAATAAACTAAACTAAACTAATGTCTAGACAAAAATAAAAAAAAACAAATAAATAAAAATAAATAAAAAAAATAAAATAATAAAATAAAGTAAAATTATGATAAAATAAACAACAGACAATCAAATAGAAATACATTCGTGCCAACTTAGCATTTTGACATTGAGAAAGGCCTAACTGTTTAAATGTCAGCAAAATCTCTTTCTGCAATATAGTCATGTACAAGACATGAAGCATTAAAAATCTTCAGACAGTTGCATTACACTTTGCAATGGCTCTTGTGATCACAATTCAAGGGAATATCAGGCTCTAGGGCTCATCAGTTTACATTATGCACTGATCCAGCTTTTTAAGTTCCAATACTGATTTTAAACATGCTGTTACTGATATCAATCAATTAAAGGGCTAAAAATACCCTTTTTCCCCCTCAAACGTGCACTATTAGAAAGTATTTATTGTGAAAATAACAATTTATCAACTTTATCAGAATACAATTTTAAACATTACTTGACTCTCTGGGCCACGTCAGCCTGTAAATAGTCTCACTGTTGTCCAATTAAAGGTGGGGGTATGTGATTTTTACACTGCAATCACGATTTAAGTTTTAAATCTCACTACTTACTTCATAAATCCTTCAACATGAGGTTTATATCGACATGTAATCACTTGGTAGCAATTATAGTCAATAAATGTCTTTTTGCCTGGAACAAAATAAAACCGGAGAGAATCACCCAAGCTCAGCCAACCAGCGGGTTACATTCGGCTCCTGATTAGTACTAAAATTGTTTTTTATTCAGTTCAGACAGTCTGGAAGGGTCTCATGCTTTCACAAAGTGGCACATTTATCAAATATGTGTTAATAGAAAACACAAAGCTTACCAATTTACAACTAAAACGTTATTTACCCCAACTTTAAAGACACAAACATGGTATCAGCTGAACCAATATCGAATAGGTGTATCACTACTATTGCGACAATCTAGTACTGAATATGCACTTGCACACAGTGGCGGTTTTGGGGTGGGCGAGGGGTTTCAGCCGCCCAGGGCGGCATTTGCCAAGGGGCGGCATTTGCCGAGAAAAAAAAATCCTTCATCAGCGCCGCAGGACGCATGCAATCTAATGTACAGTTAACAGGTCAAGCTATACCAGGAGAAACAGCACCCTCTACTGGCGGCCGCATCCCCTTTACAAACAGTTCTGTGTCTTGGTCATGAGCTGTGTCATAACACCGCTGATCACTTTTTTTCAAAGCCGCAGATTCTTTCATATTAAGTTGTTAGCGGCAGACTGCTCCGTCTTCTGCAAACTTTATCTGGTTATCACTTTATTGATGCGATGGATCTGTTTAACAGCCAAAATAAAAGGCAGCTGTCTATTTTTAACACAAATCCGCCGCCGTGGAAAGGACCTGGAAAGGACGAGCTCTGAATCACCGCAATGTTGGACAACCATAAACTTTCACGGAGTTTTTTGATCAAACAGCGCTGTGTTTCTCCGGGTTAGTTTTAATTGGCGGACCTCAGCAAACATGTTTTTGTTTTTCTGGTGTAACGGTGCTGCGTGTCTGAAGCATTTTGGACAAAACTACTCAGTCTGTATGGATTATTTTGGCTTTGTTTATCACCCAAGTCCCTCCTCCAGAGCTGCTGCAGCAGGTATGTAACCCGAGGGTCCCGTGGGTTTGAATTCGCTTCATGAGTTAATGCGAATAAATAAACACAAGTTAATGCAAACAAATAAAACTGCGTTTCCAGGATTCAAAATTCGCTTCAGTCGTTATGTGCATAAAAAAAAATCCACCTCTAGAGAGCGTATAAACTTTTATGCGCATTAGGGATTCTAAATGTGATATTTGCCGTTTCCACCTCCCAGGACTTATTCGATACTTCTTAATGCGCATTAAAAAACAGGGGGAACGCTAGTCGTCTCTTTAGTCATACATTTTTCATTTGCATGTCAATGAGACGGTCAAAACCTCCAGGTACTCAGTTTTTTAAAAAAAGAAGAACAGGAGAAAAAAAGGATAAAGGTATAATGACTTTGCCCAGCTGTCATAATTACTTCCCTGGTTAAATAAAGGTCAATTAAATTAATTAAATTATTATTTAGCCTGCCTGGCTAGCTCACTAATTCTCCATTTTAATATCAAGAAGAAGGCCCAGACACTACTATGTAATGCTGCTGAGTTCAATTTGATTATTAAAAATCACATTACTGACAGATTGTTACCACTTTTTGACAGATGTGGATATACAGTAATTGTAAAAATAATTAAAGCCGCAAGCGGCATTCCAACGGCCTCGGGGCGGGCTAAGGGGTTTGGGGGGCGCCAGAGGAGCTTGTTCGCCCAGGGAGTCATGCAGGCCAGAACCGCCTCTGCTTGCACAAGTTAATTCATCCAACATACATAAGGAGATAAGGTTCTGTTCAAATTTGAGCTTATTTATTGTTGCAAAATTTATATTGCAAATGTGGTGACAGGACCTACAGCGTATAATTTTGAGTCATGACCCAAAATTCCCTCCAACAACTCCAAACTATTGGAATGATTCATCTCTTAGGCAGGTTCTTCAACATTCTTGTGGCAACCACGGTTAAATGACACTTCTGTAATGTCCCTGTCATTTTGCCCAAAACAACATTGTTTTTAGCTCGTGTTTGTCTGATCCACCTCTACAGTCAGAGCAAAGCAATTCTGCGGTAAGCTTTTAAACTCAGAAGAAGCGAGAGGAAAGACTAGACATTTCACAACTGTCTATGGTAATGAACTTGTCCAGACTGTCCCAAAACACGTCGCTTAATTTGATAACGAGTGGGAGTTGACAACTGCGCTAAAATCCCTCCTACACGACGCAGCTTTTATTGTGCGCTATATAAAGGAGTGGACGGCCATAAAAGTTTATTTCTGTCTTGTCACTCGAAGGGGGATTCTGTGACTGGCGAATAAAGAGGAAAATTAGACGGAGAATGTTTGAATACATATGAATGCTGGAGGCTGTGCGCTGGTTTTATGAGCTCTCCGAACACAGCAGTGACAGCCACAGGGAGGTTGGGGCCTGGTGTGAAGTCTGCAAGTGCCGCGCCGCAACCGCAACGACCACAAGGCCCAACCACAAAGTCACTCCTCGCTCTCTCTCCTCTTGCTTAGTCATCTGCTTTCTACAAATTCCATTGAACTGTAGAGAAATGTGCAGCCTCTCACGGGAGACTTTGGCTGAAATGGTAAATAATCACAAGTATTAAGTATTGTTACTTTTAAATAACATGACATTTTTGTTTGTTTTAATGAGTTTTAATAAGAAGTTATTAGCGTGGTCTCAATTAACTCACAAATTAAAGATTCTCTCTAACTTAAAAAAACAAACAAATAAGGTCTATATATTAAACTTTGCAAATGTGGTTATATTAGACTGTATTATTCCTCAAAAAAATAAATAAATAAATAAAGGGGAGTTGCTTGAGAGTGTGGAGACAATTCTGTAAAGGCAGACTTTGTAATAGTTGTCAGCTGTGATTAGTAGGGCTAGGTACCTTTCGTTTTTTTTCAATACCAGTATGAGACCGGTAATTTTTTTTTATTTTTGGTTTTAAAACACATTTGTAGTCTGTTCTGTTACATATTAAAACAAATGCGCTGCAAATGAATAAACCACACATGGAGCGTTTTGAGTTTCACTTTCACTTTGTCGACACACTGTTTGGCAACATTCTTATGTGTAAACTTCAGACTGTGACTGGATGAGTTGGATTTATGAAGCTTGACGAGTGGACTTTAAACGGAATGGCTCTCCCTGGAGTTTTTAATAAATATTATTTGGAACTCTCGACCCGGTGTTTGTTTGTTTCTTTTGTTTTAGCAGGTAAGCTGACAAACTGCACTTCATAAGTTGGCGGGCAGTTTTTTTGGAAGAGATGAGACATGAACTGTTTTTCGGTTTTGTTTCCCGAACGTGTTTGGTCCAAATAAGAATCGTTTTTTTGGTGCCCAGCCCTAGAGATTAGTAAGTAATAGCAAGAGAAGAACGTGCACATGGCCACTGCGACTTGCTTTTCTCACTTTTAGCACCACTCCAAAGACAGAAATGCGCAACTTATTTCAATGTGATGCAGTCTCTGGTTCTGCAGAGTCTTACAGTACTTGCACTTAGAGAACGCAAAGCATAGGTGCATGTAATGAACGCAGTACAGAGCGCTGTTGTGTGTCTTTTCTGTGTAAAGTTGGACAGTTTTTAAAAGGTCAGTCAAACGATTCTTCTGATTTTTTTTTTTACTTATTTATGCTTATAAAATAAACTTAAAAAAGAAACCCCACCATGAAACTCTCGAGGTTGAAAAATGTTCACTAACTGGACCTTGTGAAATTTTATTGGTGATATTTATAGACTTTGTGAAGTAGTTTTATGTTCTGCCTTTGCTTCAAGTAATGTGTCCCAATTTGTGCTTAATGCTGTCAATCTGTTATGACACTGATGTGATGTACTTCTTTTAAAAGCATATTTATGAATCAAATATATGCTTGATATGGTTGTGTCAAGTGATGGTAAACAATAGACAGTTAAAAAGTTCCCCATTCCTCATTCCTACTCAGCAGGAACAATAGCTTTACCCCTTTTCATATCCCTGTAATTACATTTGTTTTATTATTGTTCATAAATCATGCATAGCTTATCATCTGCCTTTGTGTGCGGTCTTTAGTAGCTGCATCTTTTCATTCCTGCACTGATGCATCTGTCAGGCACATGCTCTCAAATCAACACGTGTTTTTTGGATTGAAGACTAAACGACTTTTGAGCTAATTTTCCCCCCAAAGCTTATTTTTCACCGTGATTCTGTTTGTTGTTGTTGTAAATGACAGCCTAAATATCTTGTTTGTGTATTAGTCAGTGCGTTACAATGTTCTGTGTTTACATGGATTGCCAGATGGAGCTCTCTCAGATGAGTCCTTGTTTAACCTAATTGAAAGCTTTTAAGCGTGGTTTATCTTTCCCAAATTTAATGTTTATGATATCGTTAAAGGCTGTTCCTACTGTGAGAATATCCAGGAACAGGATAGCAGCGGACTGATGGGATGATTGCATAAGGAAAGAAGTTAAGAATCAAGTTAGAAAAATACTTCAAACAAGCCCTGATCTACTTGAAGTAAGTGAAAAACTATCTGCCAATAGAGCAAGTGAATTTTGTCTGATGTAGGAATCTTTAAGACTTTTGGACTTAGTGATTTAGAGCCTGATATAAGATTAAAAAAAGCTCTCTTTCAGTAATTATTGACTTGTTTGTACGACTCAAAACAAGTGTATAATAATGTGTGTATAATCTCAACTCTAGTGTAAAACACTGATCATGTCAGTTTAGTCCTGATAGTCCCAGTTTAGTCCAGTTTTAGGTCCAGTCCTGGTCTCAGTTTTAGTTCTGGTCTGGTCCTTTTATAAACCTGGTTTAGTCCTGGCTTCAGTCTTGATCTTGTCCTGGTTTAGTCTAGTTTTAGTCCTGGTTTAGTGCTTGTTTTGTCCTGATAGTCCTGGTTTAGTCCAGTTTAATCCCAATAGTTCTGGTTTAGCCCTGGTCTAGTCTAGTTTTAGCTCTGGTCTAGTCCTGGTTTAAACCTGGTTTAGTACTGGCTTAGTCTTGGTCCTGTTCTGGTTTAGTTTAGATTTAGTCCTGGTTTAGTTCTAATCAGAGGTTACATTAACCGACAACCGACAAAAATAACGGGACAGACAGCGTTTTGTCGGCCTGATTATAAGAGGATTCGTTTCTTTGACCATGATCACACTAATGTTTATTCAGACTCATCAACTTAGCGAAAAGTCGTACCTGCAGTTTCCTGGTCTGCGCTGCATCGGCTCGCATCAGAAAAACTTTACCGGAGGAATAAAGGACTGGCTTTTATGCACGGAGAGATAGAAATACACATGGAGTTGGCTAAATACAACCGAAACTGCGAGATGTGAGGAACTTTGTGCTTCGGGTAAGAAATGCAGAACCTGCACATTAGTCACAGTGCGATGATTGAATGTCAAATGGACACAGCGTTTTTGCTTTAATAATGGTATTTTACGAAACTATGCAGAGTTTAGTGATTTTTTGTATATATGCCTCATGTCTGTGGCCCTGGCGCTTTAGAGCAATCTTCGTGTCAAAAAAAATGTATTATTAATTATGACGGATTAAAATACCTCATGACGGATTTTTTTAACCTTAAACACGTTGACGGACTGAAATTATGTCTAGTGTAACCACTGGTCCTAATAGTCCTGGTTTAGCCCAATTTTAGTCCTGGTCTGGTTCTGGTTTAAACCTGGTTTAGACCTGGTCTAGTCCTCGTTTAGTCTAATTTACTCCTGCTTTAGTCCAGTTTTAGTCCTGGTCTGGTCCTAGTTTACTTCGGTTTTAGTCCTGGTCTAGTTCTGGCTTAGACCAGTTTTAATCCAGACTTTTTCCAGTTTCAGTCCTTGCCTTGTGTAGTCATAGTCTGGTTTACTATGTTGGGTTTAGTCCAGTTTTAGTCCTGGTTTAATTCTGGTTCAGTTGGATTATGTGAAATGTTAAAAGAAAGTACATGTAATTTTATTCCCATTTTGACTCAATGAGATTTTCAAAATGTCTTGTCCTAAACCAAATCTTTGTTTTACTGAGTTTAGCTGATGTTAAATAAGTTTAACTGGATAATCTGTGTTAGAAATCAGATAATCATGTGTTTTTGCAGTGTTCCATTCAGTGCACATTTCACTCCCAAAAACGATTTGTCAAAACTTTATAAAAAGAAATGAGAATGAAGTAAAAGTGATGCAATTCTAACTTGGATGCGTCCCCAGTAAAATGTCTATTCTGGACTAGAGTCTTTGTGAAGAACAGTGGTGTTAGTCAGGATAAGTGGCAACAGTTATGGATCAGCAAGTTCAGTTTTCACCAGACGTTTTTATGAATGTTGAAGTCCTGGACAGTCATAAGGAACATTTTAACACTTACACACTTAGTTTTCAGATGTAAATTCAATATAGTGTCAAATATTGCGCGCAAGCTTTCTCTCAAGTGGATGGTATTTTAGATAAACTGCAAAATATAATGACAAGCTAAGTTAAAATGTGCTGAGATAAACGCACGGATCAAGATATGTTTTGCTTTTTCAGATGACATAGATACAAATAGTTATTTTTTTCACAAGTTTACTCGTACAAGGCGTGTTGGCATCAGACTCACAATGCCTCCTTCTCAAAGACGATCCAAAGAAATAAGGAGTTTACGACTTGCTACAGCAACCCAGTAACAATAAAAGCAACAGGTAGAAGTCAGTTATAAAACACCTCAACTCCTGAAAGTACCAATGAGTTTGAGAGTGATGAGAATCTCTCTGAGAAAGCTCTTAACAATTCAAACAAAACGTGTATTTTAATGGTCAGTAGTCCTCAAGATTTGACCATGAATATTAAAGTTCTGATACTGAACTACTCATTTCACAAAAACAAAGTTAAGAGCAGTTAAAATTGTATTTCATTACAGTTTGGCCAACTTGTTCATAAATGATGACATCACATCACAAACATGGCCTGCTGTGGGGAAAGGTCGTTGTCAAAAAATCCTACGGAAAATTTAACTTTTTTCCTCTTTTAAGACGTTTTCTAATGAATAAAGTGTATTTTTAACACAGCTAATCCAAGTTGAGTCAGAACAAAGTTTAAATGTAGATTGCTGATGAGGAGTTATATCAGAAAAGTAAGCAGAAAGTTTTGTAGTTGTGAAAATGCCTCCAGCAGAGTTAGCATTATGTTAGCATTAAGCTTGGGCTGTTGGATCACTTTAGTCATCTTCATCTCCATGTCATCTACCATTATTTGATGTAATACTGTATGTTTCTATAGGCTACATTTTAGTTGTTGAGCAGTGAGTGAAAAAGCAGTTCTGTTGTTTTGGACTCAAATATCCTCTAAATTTGGTCTCACATGCTGTGCTAAGTCACAAGTTAGCTTCCAAGTGGTAGACCAGATAGGTGTTTGCGTAAACCTGGTTGAGAAACACTGGAACACACTTGTATTGCTAATTTTTTTCTTTATGTTTAAAGGTTCATAAAAATGTGCTTCTCTTAAAAACAGTTTAGATGTCCTTGTGTATGATATAAGTTTCGAGCGTCTTAATTTCTTTTCTTTTTCTATATATCTTAAATACATTTTTACAGTTTTGAAATGAACAAAATGTTAATTTCTGATCTTCATGTATGTCATACCTTATTACTAAATATGTGAAAAAAGTCACAATAGGTCTCCTTTAAGCTGAAAACTGCATTCAACTCGTGCACTGGACTTAATCTGCTGCACATCTGACAGTTGACCCACTGCCATAAACCAAACAACTTCTCTTTGTTCTGTGTCATAGCAGCTCCAGACTTCCCTAACCGCCTTTGTTCCTGATTAGACATTCATTTCTTTTCATTTCAACATCAATAATAATTCATTGGCCCAACCCTAAAACCACATCTTCCCCCTGATCATCCATCACGTCCTGTCACAACCGGGCCAAGGAAGTGCTCCCTGACCCTCTCCCTGGGAACGGATGTGGATCACTGCGCCGGCCGGGTCACGCTGGATGGGCTGTGTGCACTAGCCGTTTTAAAGGGACTTATTACACACTCATTCTGTTTTAATGCTGTTTCATCATTCAAAATATAGCTGGATGTGATTTTGACTTGACTTGATTTTCTTTTGCACTGAAAACACTCTGTTCCACCTTGTGATGTCATTAAAGTACGTATGATAAGATTTTGCGAATTTCCAATTTTAACTTAATTTGATAGACAGCTGTAGTGAATACAAATAATAGTTTTAGTTGGATAAAGAACAAGTTAGTGAAGAATAGTATGAAATTATGTTGAAAATAACACTAAATAAACCAGAGTTGTAAACTGATGTCATCAGACTAAGGAGATGAGGACATTATCAATTCGTCGTGAGAAACACATATTTGCCTGTAAACATAAATCTAACAACATTAAGTCTATTTGTCTATCTCTTACATTAAAGAGAACCTATAATGTTTTGTCTATGTCTTTAGGAATAAACTACAGTATAACATAAGTAGATCAGTAATTTACATTTGTTTTTTTTGTAAAACAATATTTATCTAAAACTACTTCCTGAGCAAAACTGTAGACTGATAAGCCTCGCCTCTTTTTGTAGATAAGCCCCGCCTCTTCATTGTAAGATTTTGTAACAAGCAGATTTGAAATGTGCAATTTTTTTATTGTTATTAAATGGCTAACCATAAATACTTTACTATGAATCTGACTTTTTTAAATGCATTTTTTTATTACACTGAAATACGGACAAGTAGATCTTAATCTTGAAATGAGTAGTTCAAAGTTCAAAGTGTCATAAGCATTTGAAGTGGTAATATAAACAAACTATGTGTTGTGTTTTTAGGACAAATAGGATGCAGTACATGCTGTTGACTTTTAAAGTGCTTATGAGAACCATCTTATTTGACTTTTTATGTATTCTATCTTCACAAAAAAAATTTACTCAACTATAACAATCGTGCTTAAGGAATCAAATTTGAGCTCCATCTACTGGCGACAAAGGAAATTACTTAAGATCAATAATTAAAGTGATCTTGTCTAATATGCTAATGAAGCAAAAGTGTTCAAAATAACTCTCTATGATTAACAGACTTAAAACATTACAGGGGATCTCAGATCTACCTATGACATCACAGATCTGGGACATTCAGAACAGAGTTTTCTGAGGGAAAAGAAAAAAGTTTCACAGAAAGAACTCCAGCTGTGTTTGATGAGGAAGCAATGTATGAACAGGAGTAAAATCTCAAAAATAAATGACACTCTTTATGAGAAGCAAAATCATTTCAGTCTGAAAATGTCAACCTAGCATAACCGTGAAACCTTAAGAGATACTATATGTAGCTCTAATTCTTTAATATATGCATTTCATTTCTGAAATTAGCTTCTTAGCTCTTAAGCTCTTAAGTATGAATTAAGCAATACCTCCTTAAATGCATCAAAGGCAGGATTTCAAATTTTAGTTTGTTTCCACTTGTTTGTTTTCATCAGTCATTTGTTTAAATGTGTGATTTTTATTGTTGTAAAGTGGCTAACCATAAATACTTTACTATGAATCTGACTTTTTACAATTACAATTAAATACAGACAATCAGGCGACCCGATTGTCATATAGTTTATGTTTTGAACTAATGTTGTTTTGTAATGTGCTTTTAATGTATCTTTTCTGTTTCGTAAGGCACTTTGTAAACCAAAATTTGTACAGAGTAAGTAACTCAAATAAACTTTTGTCTTGAATTGAGTCTCATTTTATTCATGCGATTTAGAAAACGTCTTCATTTTCAGTTTTGTAAATATCGCTGCCTAAAAAGCAGGACTACTCATTTATGAATGAAAGTACCAGTAGGCACAACTATGTTTTTGAAGCGTGCATGGCCAAAATCTGACATGAGTCGATTTTGCGTATTACCAGACCTTTAAAAGCTTGTCTGTGGTGTAAGAAAAAGCTACGTTGAGGTTTTAATGAGGAGCTGATATTGGCAAAGCGCTGTGGGTGAGGAGGCCACTATAAGCAGTCTGTGTGTGGGGACATCTCTGGACTTACCGAAGCCAAAAGCAGCCGGAGCAGGGATGGGAGCAGACTGGACCGGGGTGGACGTGTACAGGCCGGTCACCAGAAGCCCATCGAACGACACGCTGGTGGAGATGGTTACTGAAAAACACAGAGAAACACAAGATGTAGAAAAATGAGAATTTGAAAAGGCTTTATTGCAATGGTATTAATCGAACCTAGAGCAGAACATTACGCAAAACGTCTATATTGTGTCCAGTGTTCTGCATCCTGGCAATGGCAGCCAAATAGTCATTCTGTGTCACTTAGACTTGGATCTTTACTTCGACCCCCCCCCTCATAATATGACTTTATTCGTGCAAATCTGAGTTTATTCTTGCAAAATCAAGACATATGGCATCGACTTAATTCTTTGAAAAAATATGACTTAATTCTTGTTTTGGTTCAAGTTTAATCATTCATTCATTTTCTGTCGTTTGTTCCCAATAGAGGTCGTGAGTGATTGGAGCCTATCCCCGTGACTTTGGGCCTTAGGCGGGGAAACATTCTGGACAGTGGCCAACTTGTTAGAGACAAACAACTGTTCACCACTCTCTCTTCCTCTTGGTCCAACCCAGGAGTTGAACCCATGACTTCCTTATTGGGAAGCCAGATCCCTAACCACTCTAATACCATGCACCCCAGTGAGTGCAAGTTTATTCTCATAAAATTATGACTTCATTGTCTTACAATTATGACTTTTTAAAGGTTATTTGGAGAATTTTCTTAAGAAAAGTAAATTTAGCATCTGTTTGCCTTTTTTCTAATGATGCACATCCACTGCTCAGAGCCATGCCTTTCACAGCTAACTGGGTCAATCAGTTACATAGGAAAACATTGTGGGTTTGATAGACAGGTTAACACAAAAATTTAAACGATTAATTTGTTTATTAAACAAGCAGAGAGAGTAGTGTGAGAAAAATCAGTCTTTGAATCATTTATGGTTTAATAAAAGCACAAACCAAACCAAGTAAACCATTAGTTGGAGCACAACATGTTTTCACTTTTGTATCAAGATCAGATTATTTAAATGGTCAGTATGAGTAAACATTTTATGTACAAGGCTTTATACTCAAAAATATTTCACACAAACATCATCAGGGAATTTTAATGATATAAGGTGAAAACAGAATCAGTTGTCCAGAAATGACAAGCTCAGAGCTGATTTATGCTACTCGTGAAAAGCAAAGTCGGGCCACAAATAGTCGCTAATGTTTATTTGAGGTGTTTATTAGAAGTACTATTATTTATAGCCTAATTTAATGCCAAGGATGAACTACAGAAGCTAAATATAGAGCTTTTTTTTCCATTAAATTCAATGTTAGTCTCACTGGCATAATGGAGGCCTCAGCAAATTTAGTCACTTGGGTGAAGAAGCTCTATTTACATGGCATGATATAGACACACAATCTGTGACAATAAGTTGTATTTTTTACTTGTTGTTTGACCTTTCAAAAATAAAAAAAGTATCTAAGTCTAACCCTGAAGTAATTTGGTCTGTAAATAGAAAAATGCTTAAAAGACAATACGACAAGTGAGCTTTGAACTATACGAACTCAATAAACGTACTAAAGTGGATTCGGCTCCCATTAAGGAACATAATTTCACCCACAATCTAAAGATAACAATCCTATAGTCTGCTCCTCCTCTGAAGTTATTAAAAAGAGACTTATGGCTGAAGCGTCTCTCTCCGCCCTGACAGTGGCTTAACCCGTCTTATCTCGCGGCTCTGTTAAAAAACCTACTACAAGTGTACATCCGGAGGCGCGTTAACTATTGATCCGCCGTGTAAACAAAAGCCTTTCTTGAGTGACAGGACCACAGCAGCCTTGAGCATCACCGAGGGGAGAAAAACACGGATCTACTTTTGGAGAATTTCCAGCCAGACAGATCAGAAAAGAGGAACTGTCTATCGCTCTAAGGCAGAACACACCCCTAAAAATACACTTGTGTACTCGCAGGAATAAGACTCAGCTGTGGGGTGAAGATTAGACGTTTGTTTTTTTTCTTTATTAGGACACAAATCACAACAGACAAAGGACATTATCACATAACAATACAAAACACCTAACACAGGCAAAATACAACTCAAGTAAATTCATAAAATAAAACAACCAGTGTTTCCCACTGAATGAATTTAAATCCATAGTAGTTAATTAATCAACCAAGCAACAAGTCAATCAACATCAATGTATTAATTTTAGTAGCCTATACTTTTTTTCAATTCTGAATGCAAGTCAGTCATTTATTATGATTTCAAATTAAAATTATTTCTATTAACTTTATTTTTACATTGATTTAATTTTAATAGCAATATGTTTTCTTTTCTTTTTTTAAGGTAAATGTATTATTTTATTTTATTATATTGTTGTCATGTTATTGTATTGTTGTTTTATTGCTGTTTTAGTATTGTTGTTGAATTGTAGTTGTGTTGTTGTCATTACATTGTTGTTTTTGTATTGTTGTTGTATTATTGTTGTTGAATTATAGCTGTATTGCTGTTGTTATTGTATTGTTGTTGTTGAATTGTAGTTGTATTGCTGTTATTATATTGTTCTTGTATTGCTGATGTAAGTGCATTGTTGTTATTGTGTTGATTTTATGGTATTGATGTTGTATTGTTGTAGCTGAATTGTAGTTGTATTGCTCTTGTTATTGTGTTGTTGTATTGCTGATGTTGTTGTATTGTTGTTGCATTGCTGTTGTTGTACTTTTGTATTATTACAATAACAGCAATACAACTACAATTCATTAGTTGTATTGCTGTTATTGTATTGTTTTATTGTTCTTGTAGTGCTGATGTAATTGCATTGTTGTTATTGTGTTGTTTTTATGGTATTGCTGTTGTATTGTTGTAGTTGAATTGTAGTTGTATTGCTGTTATTGTAATGTTGTAATGCTGATGTTGCTGTATTGTAGTTGCATTGCTGTTGTTATTGTATTGTTCTTGTGTTTTTGTAGTTGAATTGGTGTTGTATTGCTGTTATTATGCTGCTGTATAGTTGTTATTGTATTGTTGTAGTTGAATTGTAGGTGTATTGCCATTGTATTGCTGGTGCTATTGTATTGCTGTTATTGTATTGTTGTAGCCTTGCTGTTATTGTATTGGTGTTGTATTGCTGTTATTATATTGTTGTTGCATTACTGTTATTGTACTGTTGTTGTAATTGCATTGTTGTTGTATCGCTGTTATTGTAGTGTTGTTGTATTGCTGTTGTAATTGTATTGTTGTTGTATCTCTGTTATTGTATTGTCAATATTTTATTGCTGTTACTGTATTGTTGTTGCATTACTGTTATTGTATTGTTGTATTGCTGTTGTAATTGAATTGTTATTGTATTGCTTTTGTATTGCTGTTGTAATTGTATTGCTGTTGTATCTCTGTTATTGTATTGCTGTTGTTATTGTACTGCTGTTATTGTATTGTTGTTGCATTGCTGTTGTTGTATTGTTGTTGTATTTGCTGTTGTAATTGTATTGTTGTTGTTTGTATCGCTGTTATTGTATTGCTTTTGTAGTTTTGTTTTGTTGGCAAGTTTTCTAAACTTTTATTGACATTTATTACACAAAACATTATAAAAAGTGAACAAAACAGTCTTGGAACAAGCCCAACAAAACTGCTGGATCAGTGCTGGTAACTTAATCTATCCGCCTAGTGTGTCAGAATATTCTTTTACCTAACACTATTTGCATTGGATTAACATTTGACCAATCATTCCCGAGCCTTATAGACAGTTACTTCCCGAGCCTGGAATCCCCCTCTTTTTGTGGGTTACAGTATGGGCTGGTTCTGTTTGAATAGCGACTCGTCAGTGGGTCGTTCCATTTTTGGGGGTGGTTTTTTCGTGTTACGATGTGGGCGAGACTCCTGTGTGTGGCTCCAGTCTCGGTGTCTGCGTTCACACATTTTCACATAAAAACAACAATGTCTCGCAGTGTTAAAACATCTTTCAGTCATTCCTGTGTCTTCTCCCATATCCAGGCCCCAGATATGGTTTTAATGAGGCTATGAATGTTTTCCAGACATTGTGTAAAAACTGATGTGAGTTAAATGAACATGAGGAATAGCTCAGTTTATAAGCTTCGAATAAAAATCTAGTTCTGTTTGTGTGAATAATAATTATAAAACAAATTTACTGTGAATGATTTTTTCTTGACTCACTTTACACATCATTATGAACATTAATTGTTTGAAAGGACAGTAAATACTAATGTTCTTAGAGGATATAGGATTTACAACATCCACACGCTACAATGAACAAATAATGCAACAAAATCTCAACAACACATTACAATTAACAGACAACATATTACAATTTGTCACACCATTACACTTTACAACAACACATTTTCAATCGACAACAGAAACATGTTTTTTGTGTTGTGGTAAATTCTAATGCATTGTCCATTAATTGCAAAGTTTTGCAGTAAAATGTAATGTGCAATGGTAAATTGTAATGTGTTGCCAAGTGATTGCAATGAGTTGTGGTAAAATGTAAAGTGTTGACTATTGTAATGTGTTGTGGTAAAGTGTAATGTGTTATCTTTTAGTTGTAATGAAACGTGGTAAATTGTGTTTCATGGTGAATTATAATGTGTTTATGAATTGTAATGTGTTGTGGTAAATTGTAATGTGTTGTGGTAAATTGTAATGTGTTAAATTGTAATGTGTTGTGGTAATTGTAATGTGTTGTGGTAAATTGTAATGTGTTGTGGTAAATTGTAATGTGTTGCCTATTGTAATGTGTTGTCTTTTAATTGTAATGTGTTTTGATAAATTGTAATGTGTTGTGGTAAATTGTAATGTGTTGTGGTAAATTGTAATGTGTTGTGGTAAATTGTAATGTGTTGTGGTAAATTGTAATGTGTTGCCTATTGTAATGTGTTGTCTTTTAATTGTAATGTGTTTTGATAAATTGTAATGTGTTGTGGTAAATTGTAATGTGTTGTGGTAAATTGTAATGTGTTGTGGTAAATTGTAATGTGTTGTGGCAAATTGTAATGTGTTGTGGTAAATTGTAATGTGTTGCCTATTAATTGCAACGAGTTCTAGCAAATTGTAATGTGTTGACTATTGTAATGTGTTGTCTTTTAATTGTAATGTGTTTTGATGAATTGCAATGTGTTGTCCGAATTGCGATGTATTGTGGTAAAATGTAATGTGTTATGGTAAATTGTAATGTGTTGCCAATAATTGTACTGTGTTACGATAAATCTGTCAAATAATACTTAAAAATGAATTGACAACAGATTAACACAACACTTCAAATGTGCTATATAAATAAACACATCAAGATAGTTAACTAAGATTAAAGTTCTTTCAAAATAATATTACTCAAACATAAAAAAATTGGCTTAGTTCAGTCTTGCCTCAGTCATGTTTAAAATGTGAACAGACTGTTATCACAATACTTTACAATAATAATCGGAATTGATTTTTTTTCCCCCCTCAAATCAAGCATAAATAAAAACTTCACTCAAGAAAGTAAATTTTGCATAATGCCTGTCTTCTAAGTGTCCTGCCCAATCAGTTTGTTGCTTTCATGTCCAACGCATTACATATTAAAAAGTAGCGACTGTATTTAAACCTCTGCTATATAAAGCGGCTGATCCCTTTCCAGTTTCGCCAGCTGCCTAGACATCACTAAAGCTCCATAAAATTCAACGTGATTGTGATGGCGTGTCAGGGAGGAAGCGCTGTGAGAAACGCAGATATTTTGCTTGGCAACAGAAGCATTATCATATTCAACGCATGTTGCTCCGAGCGCCCCTAACATCATGTGACCCAGAGAGGAGAGAAAGCGCCTTTTCATTCAAACAACCAATTATTATGCTCACGATAAGCGTACATATGTTTTGAGCTGGTTTTTGCCTGAAACCCAAGACGGTATTTTCTGTTGTACAATGCCATTTGTTGCTGTTTACATTGTGTTACAAAATCAACAAGGCCACGCTCTTTAAAGGGACTATAATAAAGAAAATGTGTGTTATCCCATATATTACGCAGTCTGCATCACAGCTCATAATGCTCTGTTCCACCTTGTGATGTCATTAAAGGGCCCATATCTAATTTTTGTCCATGATAATGTAAATCAAAAATATACCTTATGTAATGCTTTGTGTCATTTAAACTTACTTGACAGGAAAAAATTCAAATGTTAATTAAGCAATGTTCTTCTTAAAACACCTGTTGTAATGTCATCAAGTTGTTATGCAAAAAGAAGTGGTTCCTAATGTTTTTTTAGGAGACCTATGGTGTTTTTCCCCCAAGTATTTAGGAAGAAACTATTTCATATGTAGATCAATGAATCTAGATTTGAATCTAGAAACACAAATCTGATGGGTCCATTGACTTCCTGTTCAAAACTGCAGAACTGATACAGTAAGTCCCATATCTCAACTGTAAAATCTACGTTAAAAGCAGCAAATTTTATATAAAAAATTTTGTTAACCTAACCCTTGGAAAGTGGTTACATAATACTTTTGAGCCATGGTTTACACTGAGCTTGACTATTGGAGTAATTGCAAGTAGACAAGTGGGCAGAGATTGGTGGTATACCACCAGCTGCAGGACAATATACTGTAAGATTACTCAGATATGTCAAGAGAGAACATTCTAACATGGCTACAAACACAGAAAAGTCAGTTTTGAAATAAAAGGTGACCTGTAAACTACATCTTCACTTGAATCATTTTAATAATTTAACCAACTTTATTTTTTTAGCCACTGTGTAACTTTATGGGCAAAAACACTAAAATAAGAGCATATTTTTTAAGTTTAGAATTTTTTGTTTTCTTTTTGAGCGGGTCTGTATGGCACAAAATGGACTTGCTATATACTGTATCTGACTTGGAGGAGGCCCTCTTCCTGCTTGTTTTCATGGAACTCTTGTTCCTTCAGCTTTATTTTTCTCATTATGGCCTTGTTTATCTATCCCAGAAAGGTGCAAAGTATAGAGGGAATAATTTTTTCTCAACACGGGGGATGTGCATCCAACAGGTTAGCAGAAAAAGTTGCGGTTGATTTACCCAAGCTGCCAGCGCTGTTGTCAGCTAACTACAAGAGTTTAAAACAAAAGTTATGCTGTTAATTCAACATTTGTGAATGAGGTTCGACCCTAAAACCCATACAAGTTACATTCAGGTGAGTGAAAAAACACAGAGAAAAACACTGTCTCAAGCTTCGTTCGTCAGACCGGTTCAGACCTAATCCGTACAGCTTGCTCTTGACCCCTTTGATTGTTTTTATCAAAGAAGCTTCCACAGCCAACTAGACGGACAGCGTCTCTTTCTCAAGGTGCTTTCAGTGCTTTAACTGGGCATCTCTTCTAAAAATGCCCCATTTCAGTGGTGGCACTTGTTCTCAACATGTTCTCATGGACTGCATGTCTATATACCACGACATGAAAAACAGTGTGTTTCTGATGTAGACAGGGATTTTGGCCACACATGATGTATTATTTGGGTTTAAATTCAGGTCTGAAGCTACAAAAATGGGTAAGTTTAGGTCTGGGACATGGAGTTGGTTGAGATTAGACTCAGGATTTTGTTAATATTCAAATAACACGCGTGATATAAACATGCATTTCTGTTCTCCCCATTAATTAGAAAAAAATCAAGGCTCTAATTGAAACCAGGACTTCTTATTGGGCTTAAAGCACTGGTTTAAATTAAGCTAAAACAATAGCTGTGGCTTCAAAGTTAAAACACCACAACCAATAAATAATTCTAATGAAGAACTAGTATAATATAGGTACTGCTACACTGCTACACAATCCATTACAACATATCACACTATTTTCCCTCTTATTCCAGCCCTTTTTTTCCATTTGAAAACGCTCTCTCTTCCATTTTCCACTCCTCACTGGCAGAAATGTACCTGCAGCTTCGTTTGATGTTGTGGCAAAGGGAATAAGAGCGTAAGGTAGGTAACATTAGAGAAAAAAAAAACTGCAAAGATGGAGAGGGTTTGGAGAGCCGTGGCTATACCTGATCAATACAAATGCAAGATCTTCAATTATTTAGACGAGCTTTTCTAATGGTCTTTTTTCATTGGCTGTCGGGGAGGGCAGCGGGGCGACGGACGGGCCAATCAGAGGAGATGATATCAGATCCAATCACCTGTGGCTTAGAGTGGGCCTTTGATGGTAGCCCTTAACATTCCTGACCATACTTTCATTTTCGAGAGCCGTCCGAGGAAAAAAGAGAAACGGGCAAGAGTGTCGAGTTGGAGTTCAAGTAAACATCTCGTTTTCTGCAAAATGAGTGAACTTAATGAGGCGATAATCAGGATTTGAAAAAAAAGGTTGAGCTATAGTCTTTTCGTGGGCACAAAGATGCATTTTCTATTCAATTTAGTGAGCAACAATTATAGCAAATATGTTATTCTAGGACACTTAATGTTTGAGAATTTTCAGTGCTGTTGAAAAAAATGTAGATTATTTGGTTGGGGATTAAAAAGTGATAACCAATCCTTTGAGAGTAAAAACATGGTTTGGAGCAAAAGTCAAACTGTGATGCATTTATTATATATTTGCTTTTTCTGTGAAGTAGAACATAATAAAAACCGAATGTTCATAAATCATTACTAAAAGTAAATAAGTTCATTTAAATTAAATCTTTGTGTTGAAATACTTGGAAAAATATAATGTTATATTTTGAAAACATAAACCTACATAAACTAACTTGATAAACCAGCAAATAGAATCAACATACTGAAGTTAAACACTTTTTGTCACTTTTTCAAGATTACATTTTTCACACATCAAGAAACCACCCTCGGATATCATTTTGTGACCCAACCAGGATGAGAACCATTTCTCTAGAACACAAAAGAGACTTTTGGCACATGCCTGCTCAGACTTTTGATCAAAGCTCATTTGCCTATTGACCACTTGCATCTACGTGACATGATCACGTGGGTGCACCATGACGGAAGGCGGAAGTGCGTGAACCGAGCATAACAGGCAGCGTAAAACTGACAAATTCTCACAGATTGTTTGTAAAGAAAGCAATGGCTAATTCTACAGCATGTTCAGTACAATGGAAGTTTAGGTGTGCACAAAGCAAGGTATTTCAAAACGCCAATAAATGCTAGCGGATCCATGCCTTCTTCTTCTTGCTATGGTTGCCTGATTTCACTCCTCATGATTTGTACCAGTCTGTGGTAAACAGTGGTTCTTCTTACACTGAAGCAGATGTGAAATCATACAAGAGTCTTGGCTATGTATCGTGTGTGTTGTTGTTTTTTTTTTACATTAGCATTGACTTAATGTAGTGCTCATTGCAGATCCATGAGTGCTCAGTTTTTTTTTATGTATTGCTGGCACCCATTTACGTCTTCTGTCTTCATTAAAAGGTAAAAAAAAATTAAAAATGACATTAGGTTTACAACATTGCCTGTTGGTGCAGCCAATAGATGTTACAATTTTACAATTGAAATAGATAAAAATGAACTTAGAAACTAGCAGGTTTTTGGCAAAGTTTCACACAAACAGTCCTTTTGTCCTCCATCATGGCGTAATGGGCGTTCCTTGAAAAGCGTGACGACAAAGGATCAATAACTTCCAACATTGACAAGCACTTTTTTTCCTCAGTATTGTTCATCCAATTGATACAACTGTTGGCCTCGTGGTTGGAATGCATTTTTGGACAAATAACTAGCTTCAAATGTTCTTTGTATCATTACATAGAGAAAAAAGCAAATGCATAAGATTTCTCTTTTACTTACATTCAAACCCACATCACAAATGTACCACACACCTGAACAAAAACATCCATTCGAGTCAACAGAGGCCAATGTTGTTTGCCTAAAGCTTTATCTCTCTCACAAGCAGCCGTGCCTTGACCCCCATCACCCGCAAACATGTGTGAAAGCCCATTCATCCTCACATACTGACCTCACAGCTCACACAATCCCACCTGCACAGCTCGCGATTCCACTGTACGCAGGCAGAGCTCATACTTCAGACCTCAGCACCTCCCTGGGCCTCAGCCGGACCATCTAATATTGATGATGTGATGTGGTAAGGTTCATTACAGACACACACAACTGAGCCCTGTTCAACTATTGATGTGCCCGGGGCTTGCTACACTTTCTCTGGGCGCACAGGAGAAATGTTGGGGCTTGCAACACAACACGAAACACGCGTTTGTGTATTCAGAGCGGATTCGGGGTTTATTTTTACCGAGCATGGCTTATTATGTTTGTTTGAGTGGTAATGTTAAGCTTAGGTCAGCCTGTTGGGTTAACTCTTCATGTGTTCAGAAATCAAGTCTATCAGGAAAATTGGCGAAAAGATTCAACTAATTTTACATGAAAAAGATATAATTCAGACTTAGTAAGATTTGTTCCTGTTCAGTACTTAAATAAGAGACCACCACAGACTATTCTTTTCTATTTTGCTACAGATTTAGTACTGTTGTTGTAATGATCTTTCACACTCAGTGAAAATTCAGTCTGACAAAGTGACAAAGAAAAATCCGGAGGCTTCCGTTAAATGCACGTGTGCAACATAGTCTTAAACAGAGTAACTTTACGTGCAAAAAGCACATGCAGGCGACTCTCACAAGACAGTAAAAGCAAATCAAAAAGAGCACTAGATTGTGCGTGGAACTTTTCCAGAAAATTTCCTTGAATTCGAGTGCTGACAGCGGCCGACGGACTCGCGGAGAAACCACAAACTCATAACTTACAGAATAAGCTATAGAAACCTCCGAGAGGTGACTCGCGGCTGTTAAAGAGTCACTAAACAGGTGCTAGGTTTCTAGTTGTGCTTTGTACAAGTCGCCAGGAAGTACACTGCAAAGCTGCTGAAGTTGTAGCTACACTCAGGCTTAGTCACAGAACACCGACCTCGATTTTACAAATTGGCTTTTTTTCCACATCGAATTAATCAATTTTTTTTTGATTTATCACCCAGCTCTATGAATGCCAGTTTCTATTTGCCCATTTCATGCGTTGCAGGTCCAGTTAATTTCTATAGAGTAATGTAAAGATGGATTCATGAAACTAACAAAATTCTATTTTTGATCTGAACCAACTCCAAGCCCAGATCTAATCTTACCCATTTTTTGTAACTTCAGACCTAAACTTTCCCATTAACCTAAAATTACAATGTCCCCATGTGGCTTCAACCAAAAGACCTGTCTAGAGAGATTCTTTGTTTCTCAACACGGCAGATACACACACAGCCGGACAGCAGAAAGAGCCGCAGGTCATTGACACAAGCTGTAGCAGCAACACTTGCCAACACTGTTGTCAGCTAACTACAAGAGTTTATCACTGTGCGAAAACAAAAGTTATGCAGCTAAATCCACATTCGTGAATGAAATTTGTCTTTACGACTCATACGCATTACATTCAGGTGAGTGAAAAAACACACATAAAAACAACCTCGATCACACTGATTCATATCTGATCCAAACAGTTAGCTCTTTCTATGTGGAGTCTAGATGTTCTCCCTGTGTCTGCTCCAGTATCCTCCAGGTTCTTGGATTTCCCCTACTACCAGTAGTGCCTCCCTTTTTCCATGACCAAAAAAGACTAAAGATCAAAGATAATTCAGGGCTCCAGACTGCGAGCAAATGCTCGCATTTTGCGACTATTTTTGGCCCCAGTGCGAGTATTTTTTTCAGCCACTCGCTCCGGTGCGAGCAGAAATTAAAATGCCTTTTTTAATTTTTTGTCTCGTGTTTTACAGCATTACGTTTGTATCAAACGGCGTGGTTTCCGTGTATTTAACTCTGGAGCAATACATGGGCACGCGCACATGGGTAGTGCGTTACTGCCAATGTAACTCAACTCTATTCGTGACTTTCCTGACAGCGCTTATCAGGGCTGTGAAATGTCGGGCGTGCGCGTCGATTTGGGGTCCTAGCTCCTCTCTGTCACACGCAAAACACAGAGGAGAGCAGTAGGTGTGTGTGTTTACCGTGTGTGTTCCTCCACTTGTCCTCGCTCCTCGCGCTGCCTCCGCCCCGCGTACTGCTTTGGATCTCCGTCTAACCATTATTCCGTGCATCAAAGTAAAACTTTCCGAGCGCCACAGAACGTGACCAATGTGTTATGGCTTGCGTGTAAAAACACGGGCCAACAACGTATTCACAGTCCGCTCATTTGTTTTCTCGCCTTCATTTCACTTCTGTCCGTGCGCGCGCACGGTCCTCGTGCACTGTGTGTCCTGAGCGCTCGGCTTTCACTTTGTTATGACTCGATCCTTACAGAGATACGATCCGAAATCCGTGACAAATAAAAACATCTTTATCCTCAAAAACTTGCCTCTGGGTTTTACACGCAGAGGCAGAGTGGATGTCCAGGGTCAGATAGGCTACTGCTACAGGTGACCCGCCCCGTGAGGAGCTGTGCGGTGCTGAGGACGCGCAGTTTGAATCTCCTGAGCGAGGCTGTATTTTTAAGCTGATAATTTTGCTCTCACATCGTGTCAAAAACACATCACATTTTACAATGTTTGTGCTTTATAATCTAGGCCTGGATCTAACAGTCCATTTCACTTCATATCTGCAGTTAAGCTTTCATTTTGTCTCTGACTGTGGCCACCCAGTACATTATTAATATTCTCTAAATGTACACAGTCTAAATAAGTAGGACCCCCAAAACTTGTAATGTTCCATTTACTTTTACAATGTGTGTAAATAAAAAGAAAAAATGGCATAATACTCACCTTTTGAGTAAAGGTGGTAGAGAAGTGACTGAATAATAAATGTATGTAATTGCAATTTGGGATAGATTTGGATTATTGGTGCAGCCCTGTTGCTACTGCTGCTTTTCCTGACAGTAACATTTCATAAAATAGCCTGTTATTTTAATATTTAGGTAATTTTTGGAAAATTTTGTAACAAAATAAACTAACTAATTATAAATTCAAAACAACACTGCACAGTAAATACAATTTAAACTACTATTAATTATATATAAATTAGCAATTTATGACCAGTGCCCCCAAATTTTTCCCTGTGCCCCTAAATTGAATCAGTTAGGGGCTATAGTGCTCCTTGAGAAAAAAGTTAGTCTGGAGCCCTGTAATTATTGACCAATTTTGCAATTATGATTAGATTAGATTTACAACTAGTATTTAACCAAAAAATCTGTTCACATTCTAAACCTATCTGGGAAAATTGCAGTTCAGATTCGATTTCGATATATTACACTACTACAGTATAATCGGGTTCCAAATGACTTCAGGTAAAAGTGACTCTGAAAAAGTTGTTGGAAAGCCCTGGCCTCATGATCTCACTGTGGGTAAGCCTATGGGAGCAAACCTGAGCTGGCTTCTTGGTTTAGACTGTAGGTGTGGCGTCTGCTCGCGTGGTTGGCATAGACTGAACAGCTCCTTTCTGCTCAGCGTGTATTCTCCAAACAAGAGTCTGCTTTCACCACGCCTTTCAAAACACAACATATATGAGTCTGAAGAGGTCAGCCACCGACAGCACATAAACACCAGAGAAAATGTACACAAAGACAGACAGAGTTTAATGGTTCACGATTCTTGTAAAGCCAGAAAAATTTGATCTAAATAATAAAGCATACACTGTAGGTTATAAAGGGTTTAAAAGAAGATTATGCAGACGCTCCTACAGTATTTTATCACCAAAAAGGTCTCTTGTAAAGCCCAAATTCTTAAAGTACATTGGATCTGACTTGTAACACCTGTTTGGGTTTATGAATATAATTACATAAATGATTAGTCTGAAACTCCAAGTAATACCATGGTGACACAAAGGCCTGTCTATGTGGAGTTTGCATGTTCTCTCCATGTCTGTGTAAGTTCCTTTTAGGTGCTTTGGTTTCCCTTACCAGTAAAAACATGTACATAAGGCTTCACCTCTCTCTCCTCCCTTAGGACTTCCCTGATTCAGATGTCAGCAGGACTTTGCCGATTAAATAAAGCTCAATAAATAAATACATTACATTTCAATGGAGATACAGGTGGCAGACATTAAGCATAGAATTCTCCGTCTCTACTTATTGCTACAAATTCATGAACAAATAAGGGATTTAAGGGATTTAAAGGTGGGGCAGCTAACTTTTTTAGTTGTAAATTAGTGAACTTTTTGCTTTCCACTAAAAAGTATATAGTAAATACAGCACTTTGTGGAAAAAATTAGACCTCTGAGTACCGTCTGAACTGAATAATAAAGAATTTTAGTTCTAATCAGTAGCTGAATGCAGCTCTCTGATTGGCTGAGCTTGGATGGTCCACTTCAGTTTCACTTTGTTGTTTGTAAAAAGACTTTTGTAACCCATAAATGGAATCAAAATGGATAAATGTCAATATTAACAATGTGTCAAAAGATTTATGAGAGGAAGTGGTCAGATTTCAAATCTAAATCGTGTTTGCAGTGTAAGAATCAGCTACCGCACCTTTAATGCCAACTAAAGTTAGATCAAATTGAACACTTCTTTACATAAAAATTAATAAGAAAGCAAAACATCATATAGCATGGTCAAAGTCAAGATCAACATAACTAGAGTTATCCAAAGTGTTTTGTACATCAACACAGTACAAAGAAAAAAACAAACAGCAATACATATTTCTAAATACATTTTTTGTTGTTGTTTTTTTTTCAAGATATTTTATCAGAACACTAAAAATTAAATGTAAGATTTAGAGCAAAACGAGAAGAGGACTAAGGCACTCTGCTACAAAAATCAGAGTTGACCTTGAGCTCAGATGATTATCTAAACTAAGCATCGAGACTCTGACCTACTTGGCGTTGGTGAGTTTGTCTTTTTTGTGTGGTAATGCTATAATTAAAGACAAATCTAATCATGTTTTAGTTGTCTTAATAAATGATTCCCAAAGTGGAGGCAGGACCCTTTGGTGGGACACAAAGCAAAATCTGGACGTCACAAGATCATTTAAAGAAGTAATTTTACTATTATGACTTAGTATGTTTGGTTTTTGTTTGTTTTTATTGGAAACATTATGTTAAGCTATTTTTTTTTTCAATCAGGCAATAAACTACTACAAAAATTGGCATTTTAACACAATTTTAATGGTTTTCCAACTTTATCTATTTTATTCTGCTGTGGCGGCCGCAAGTTTGTTACATGGTTATTTTAGGAGTCACGGTCAAAAAAGCTTGGGAACCCCTGCTTTTTAGAAATGTTAAATTTTTAGTATTATGTCTAAGCGATATGAAGTTTTTTTATGTAGAGTTAAAATATGGTGGTGCTTGGAGAGCCAAACTCTAAACTGGACTTCTAGCCCAAATACCAAACGCTTAATTTCATTATACATTTATTGCAAGGGAGTAAGCAAAATAAATGAAAGCTTGAAGAAAAGCTGGGAAATGTATTGTCTATCATTTAGTACAAGAGTAAATCAGAGAAAATAAAAATCTCAATGAAGTATTACTATGTGCAGCTCGGGCCCCCCTTTAGTGATCCCAAATGGCTGGAGGTTTTCCTGGCTCTGTCCTAAACTCAGATAGCTGACCATCTGACCCACTGGCCGTCACACGTGCCCCATAGTGGACCAGGAAATAGAGGCCAGACCACGGGGAAGCAGAAGTCCCATCTGTCCCCTACAACTGCACTTTTTCAAAAGCTCTTCACCTGAGGGCGTTTGACATTTTGGTTGACTAAAAATACAAGCTCAAAAATAATACATGAATAAAAGACAAGACTGAAGCCAAATTCAATTAATCAATTCCCCAAATCAGATCAAGAACAAACTCAATGTCTAAAAAAGCAGGTCTTCTGAACAAAAACTGTACAAACTTCTAATGTGCCATGAAAGAGGATAGCAATCTATGTTTTTTCTCCCAAAGTTTAACAAAAGATTGTCTTTTGAAAACTTGATTCAAAAGCAAAAATAATTATCAATTTGAGATGACTCAAGCTTAGGCTGTTGTTCTTTTGATTAAAAGAGCTTAACAGTCACTGACCACCCTTTCCTCTGGAAGTTTTGATTCTCATAAATTTCTAATAACTTGGCTCACACAAGATTGATGTCTATAAACTGAGTTCTACACATTATCAACTTAAAATGACTGCTGCTGAAAGCCATCAGGAAAAAAACACGAAACATTATGGCATTGTTTGAATCTGATTGGTCAAGGCATCTGAACCTGGAAGTCACGTACAGTCACGTATCTTTTCCTCCAAAAAATGCACAAATCTTCCCTGCGTGAAGGTTTTTTAAAGTAAATAGTTCGTTGGGCGAAATATTTGTGAAAATCACACATTTCACAAGAATCCATCAGCCAGAAATTTAGGAGAAAAAAAAGTTTGAAAACATTCTCAGGGCTAATAAGCATGTGGTAAATAATGATAAATGAATTACAAAGTTATTAGAACGTTAATAACAATTGTTTTTGCTGCATTGTCCAGCAGTCAATATAACTTACATTTAACTTTTAAAAACTGTCACAAAAACAGCATATTTAGTCTACAAATAAGCATGCCTGAACTCATAGATGGAATCAGCAGTAAGCATAATAGTAGAATAAAAAGTTGTAGTTGTAGGGTAATAACTGTAACAATGGCATCAGTAAACAAACCTTGAAAGAAACAGGTTGCAAAAGTCAGTGATTTGAGACTGACTTGCTCCAAGCAGAAGAGCACAAAGAAACATAATAAAGCAGACTTATGCACATTTGTCTCCAGTCTTGGTGGAGTGTGTGGGCCGAGTGTTTCTGCACATATATGTGGCATGCAGTGTTCCAGTCAGGTCTTAGAGGCATCATTCCATTGCGTAACCTCCTGGCACCATCCTGGCCTGCTGGCACTGCCATCTGCTGCTGTGAAGCTCCAAATCAGAGACACCCCACCATCCACCAACCTTCTACAGGTCCTGCTCGACAACTCCTGCTTTTTACATCACAACAAGTTCATATCAGTGAATCTGGGGCGAGTCCAAAATGTAGGTACCAGTGTTACAGCTAATGTTAGCAGTGTTTGTGCCTGTAAACTTGGCGATAACCCGACAACAGCCGTGCAGAAAAACACAAGTGAAGAGGCCGTTCTGTCTGCGGCATCCTGTTCCTCACACGTAATCTGCTCCACACTCACACTTTATAGAACGCATCTTTGTGTGAGTCTATGTCTCTTTACATTCACTGGCAACTCCCCATAGGCTTCAAAGTGATCCAAACTATTCCGAACAAAGTAGTTTATCATGGCAGTGGCACTCAATATTAACCTGATGGATTCTCGCGATATTTGTTATTTTAAAAAAATCTGCAGAATACATCTGGAGTGATCCCACTGTACACTTAGAGACGGACATGGTTAGCCGGACCAATCACAGATCACAATCAAATCACAATCAGATTCAAATATTGCCATGACTTTCCGTTTTTTTTCCCCAGCTTTGAGTGGCAGTCATTCCAGATTGATAATGTGCAAAAGTCAATTCAGAGTTAAACAAATACAAATCTCGGTTCATTCTCCGAAGAAAACGCAGATGTACAACGAAAGGTCAAAAACGTACAATAAGTATGTTTTCAAGCTTTCTTTTTTTTTTTTTACGTCAATGTTACCAAAAGCCAAAATGTAAAAAACTACAAATTTTGGTTGAAACCACATGGCAACAGTTTCTTTGAGTTTAATCTACCCCAAGCCCTATAGTCCTACATTGATCAATGTTAGTACCTTGAAGCCTAAACTTACCTTAAACTTGTGTTTATCGTACATTTTTGTCATTTTGTTGTTTATCTACGTTTTCTTCGGAGACTGTGTTGACAAACCTGGAACTAGGTTAAATCAATATGGTGCCATGTGATTGAAATGCTTGACAAAAAAATTGTCAGTCTGAGTGCTTTCACAGGCAAATTCATACACTAGAAATTGATGACACTGGGGTGAGACAGGTCATGTCTCTTTCCCAAGAACAACTATGGGAGCTTGAATCTCACTGTGACCAACCTGTATTGGGTCAGATCCAAACATTTAAAGATAAAAAAAAACAAAAAACCCTTGTGAAAGTTTAACAAATAAAGATGGGATTTCTTTTACCTAAATCAGTGAATCTCCCATAGAGTACATATACACTATACTCCTGACTTCCGTCTAGATGGAACTATAGAATCATTGGTAGCCAACTTCATAGCACACAGCTTGCAAACTTAACAATTCCAGCTGATTTCTTCTCTCATCACCTATGAGCCAAAATCCTTGGATACAAGTTTAAAATGATGTCACTTGCTCTTATTAAGCCCTTAATAAAAATAATGGTTTTACATTGTAGGCTATTAAGAGTCATTCTAATTACTCTAGCCTCACAAATCGGGAACCATTGCTCAAGAGCAGGAGTTGTCAAGGACCAATTATCAGTTTGTATATATCCCAAGGACGGCCTATGGTTCTTCACAACAGCATCACTTCACATCAAATTTAATTCCAGTTTATATCAGCATTTGAATAAAGACAAACTTCTTTTGTATGGGTTTATAGTTTTATATAATACTGTATACAATTCTAAAACTGAAACTACAATCAATGAGATTATCACACTTAGATCTGCCTATAGTCTCTAAAAGCTATGGGCCTCAGGCGGGGTAAGACCTGATAATATTCACTTAAACTGAAAGCTGACAATGCAATACAAACATTCACTCGTCTTTATGAATTTGTCAACTAGTCTGTTATTACAACATTCACCAAGAAATCAAAGAAAAAAAAAATCCAAGTTATATAAAGAAGATACGACAGATTCTAATAATTGTGTGCATGTGTTGGCTTGTGATGAGGTTCAAACAGGGACAGGACATCTGTTGTTCTTCTGTGCTTCCGATATTCAAGTGTTGGACAACATTGTTTTTTTTAAATACATTGTCTCAGGAAACAAAACCAGAGACACGCATGTGCAGACAGTCTTAAGAGTCAAATAACATAAATATTGCACTTTATATAGCACATATCAATAGTTTGATTTGGCAATGTTGTCGAAGAAAGCGCTATGATATCCTTTCTACCTTAAAAGATAACACAAAACAAATCTTTTATCGTCCTGCAACTGATGTTCACCTCCTACCTCACCCAGCTCACTCGTTTCAGAAAATGATATGTATCTCTTTGAATTGAGTTCTACACAATATCAAACCGTGTAGAAAAAAAAACAAATGTCATGGCAATATTTGAGTCTGATTGGTCAACACATCTGAACCCAGAAGTAGCTGAGAAGTCACATTTTTGTCAAATACATCTGAGAATTACGCACAGAACAAAATAATCTATAATTCTGCTAAACCACAATGGTTTGCTGTGATTGGTCCACTGCTGCACTGGGATTGGTCGACTCACCATGCCCGTCTCTAACTGTATGGCGGGAGTTTCTCCAGATAATTCTCTAGGTTAACTGTCAAAATAAACTACTTTCAAACAATAAAAACTCATAACTTGAAATCTATTGCTTATTAAAGTTACATTTTACAATTAAGAGGCTGGGTTTATGTGCCATTTCAAACAGGACGTCAGTGGATTTGCTTATATTTCTAAAACTTTATTTGCACTGGATAACATTTACCTCGGGACATCTGGAAACTTTAAATTACCCCACGATGTCTGAGTTTTTTTTACAGATTTACACAAGGATTATAAGTGAGGTCTGTAATTTTCTTGTTTTCACAGACTTTATTCTGGAAACAGCAACAGATACGCTGTGATTTATAACAACAACTTCTTGCTTCATTCATGACTTGAGCATCGCTTGTGTCGACCAGAATCACAACCACGCAAACAGATTTCTTTCTTTCTAGTTGTTGTCTCTCTCTTTTAATCCATTTACAGAGAAGAAGTTTCTCCATCCAAACTTTCGGCAAACACCTTCTTGGCTAAAATTTAGGGGAAACTTTGCAGACTTTTTTAAAGACACAGGATTAGAAACTCAGGCGACGTCCATAATTATTACAATTTACATAAGGTCCTGAGGTAAATAATATGTCGTGCAAATAGGAAAATAAGCAAGTTTAGATCAATTTTGTGTCATACAATGAACAAAATGTAATAGATTGTTCTACATATATCAATATTTATTGCTAAATCCATTCAAAATTCACAGTTTGTTCCTTTAAAAGCTACAATATTGACTTCGTACTTAATAAAATCCACCCATCAACAGGTGCCACGATGAAGTGCTCATCACCTGTCACTGCTCTATAGGTTTTACAAATGAATGGAACCTTTCCGGTACAATTCCTCAAATGTCCAACACAAAACGTCCCAGTCAAACATCGCATCTTGCCCTGTCTGGACACAACAACAACAGGGTCAAACGGCCGTCCCACGCAGGGCCACAATCCTCCAGCTCTGTGTGGCCTGACTGTGGACTGACTTCTCCACAGCTGGTGCCCCCCCCTCCCCTCCCGCCTCCCCCTCCAGAGTGAGTGAGTGAGCGAGCGAGCAGGCTGGACCCAAAGTCAATCTGTCACTGCCCCGTCCCAGCACTTGACTATAAGCACTTACTAAAGAGCGGCCAACAAAAGTCACATCTGTTCGGAGCGATCCCGGACAATGTGCTTGTATGGTAATGTGTGATGTTCATTCAGAAGGAAACTGAACTAGATTAAAAGACTAAAAGATGGTAGTTCATCTCAAGGGGCAATCCTAAATGAATAAGTGAGTGACTAACTAGGAAACTAACTGACTAACTAACTCGGTAAATAAGCAAATAAAATAAACACACAGATCATCAGATAAATAAAATTAATAATGTTGGGATCGGATATTGGTTCTGACCCATGAAAGCTTGCTAGATCGGGTATCGGCTTGATCATTTTGGGTCAGCCGATATTCTGATTGTACTTTTAACTGAAAATAATGAGACTAGCTAATGTTGATAGAACGTCTCATAATGTTAGGTTGTTACTTACACAACAAATATCAGCTTTGATATGAAAATATTTTGATAGGAAAACAAGCAATTTCACTAGTTCCAGTTGAGTATCTGCAGATATTTAAAAAAATTTTAATATTTTGATTTCATATTTTTCAAACATGATCTATATGTGTCACAGATACAATGGTAAAATGGTAAATGGTCTCTATTTGTATAGCGCTTTTCCACCTTACAAGGCACTCAAAGTGCTTTACAATCAGGGGTCCAGTCACCCAGTGTACGCAGACACTGAGGCAATGTGGGTTAAGTGTCTTGCACAAGGACACAACGACAATCTACTCCTGTCTTCCCACTGTGGCACCTGGTGTTCCAGAGGTCTCCCATCCAAATACTAACCAGGCCCTTTTTTGCTTAGCGTCTGAGATCTGACAGGATCAGGCTTTGACAAACAAGTATGGCCACACTACAAGGTAAATAAGTTCAAATGTAATCAGATTTTTACTAAGTAATGGACGTCATGTCATGAGGATTATCCAATCAGAAAGCAGAATGAGCCTCACATGACTAATATTTTGGTTGCCTTTCTTAGAGCCTGAAGCTGATTTTGAACTGACCATGACACTGACACAGCTGTCTGTGATAGGCTCATTCACTTGTTTCCACACAGTTCTCATTAAGCTCTAAACACATAGAAATGTTATTCTTGGGGACAAAAAGTCAGGTGCCTGAGAAAGTGATTATGTTATTACCCATGATTTATCAAAACTTTCTCCTGATTGGTCAGTAAATTCTAATCTTTAACGTATGGGCCACTTCACAATCTGGAAACCCAAGTTTATCTTAAAAGTACTAGTTGTGCATATTATACACTGTTCCAAAAAAAAAAAATCATACAAGTGACACTTTTGTCTCACATTTACTTAAAATGCAAAGCTTGAGGTGATGCATATATGTAATGTGTATCATTTGTGCATCTTCTTCTTCTTCTTTGTCTTCTTCTTCTTTGTCTTCTTCTTCGTCTTCCTCTTCTTTGTCATCGTCTTCTTTGTCGTCGTCGTCTTCTTCTTCTTCTTTTTTGTCTTCTTCTTCTTCGTCTTCTTCATCTTCTTCGTCTTCTTCTTCGACTTCTTCGTCGTCTTCTTTGTCGTCGTCTTCTTCTTCTTCTTCCTCTTAGTCATTGTCGTCTTCTTCTTCCTCTTAGTCATCGTCGTCGTTGACCAAATGAACCTTGTTGGACACTTACAGGGAATGACATTAGGTCTATTAATTTTCCCACTTAATCTTTTACCCTATAAATGTGGTTAAAAAGACAAATCTAAATCTCTAAGGGCAGACTACAAAACACAATTGTCATCTCATTCCTGCGACAATTTACTAATTTGGTAAAAACAGCCAAATTGTGATTCCCACATTGGCTAAAGAATGCAACTCTATGCTCAAACAAAGACATGTTTTTCAACCCACAATATTTTCTGCTCAGCCTCAGCCATGCTCTGAGTGAGTGACCGAAGATTCAACCATTCAAATAGACTGTAGGAAAATCACACACAGTACAGTAGTTTTCTGTTATGGTCATTTAAAGATCCATAATCCATAAAAATTGTGATACAAATCAAATCGATTAGGGCACAATGTTTGAAGAGGATCAAAATATTCTACCTGCAATACGTAGAAACTGTCTTTTTCTTCTCCAAATATACTTCATTTTGATAACAATTCCAACCCGCAGACCTAAGCAATCCCTGAAGGAGCACTGGAATCATATAAGCTGTCACATGTATTTGCAATTAACAAGATGTAAAGTAGCCTTTGTTGCTTAAAGAATCCCTCCTGTGCTGTTTATGCTGTCAAAAACAATTACCACATCAGGAAATCTACCTACGACACAACAACATCTGCAGCTCCTTCACCAGCTGCTCACAATCACCTGCCAAACATCTGCTTGGCGTGCAAATGATGTGGACCCGCGACAGGCCCAATGTGCTACCTTTACAAAGATGGAAGCAGCTTAAATTATTGTGTTATGTACTGTGGACTCATTCAGTGGCAAGATTTGATTATAGAATTGCAAAAAAAAAAATAAAAGCTTCATATTGTAGATTAAAGCTGGGGTGCCTAACTTTTGTGTGTAGAAATTATTCATCATAAAGTATATTACAAAAGTAGGTCTTCAGACTGGTGTGTACTGTCAGAATCTAAAACAATGCATTTTTAGTTCTCACTAGAAATCGAAAGCAGCTCTGTGTTTGGCTGTGCTTGGATGGTCTAGTTCAGTTTCACTTTGCTCTCTGTCTTAAAGATGTTCTTTAGGAATAATGACAGCCAAAAAAAGAATGCATGTGAATGTTAACTAAGTTCTGAAGGGTTTGTGAGAATTTTTATTTTTACTTTTTGTGGTTTGAAAAGTACCTCAGCTTTAAATTACAAATTAGAAATTTGCATTGTTCAAACATGCTGTTCCCCTTTACTTTGGCACCTTATAAATTTAACTTGTATTAAAGCACAAAGGACAGTCAATGTTTCCCACATCAGGTACTGGGTTTATTTACCTGGTTGCAAAGCAAGCAACACAAAGAAACTATTCAAAACAATCTGGCTTGATATTCTAACAGTACAGAAATAGTCAAAACAGAAAACCTCACAAAGCTGGAGTACTTGGAACAGAGTTTTCTGAGGCTCAGAGAAGAAAAAATAATATCTGACAGACAGAACTCCAGCTGTGTTTTTGATGAGGAAACAATGTTTGAACAGGAAACAAAGTCACAAAAATGCATTTAACATTTGTGACCTTTAAACCTAAAGCACCATATTTTCACTTGCAAAGTCTTGACAATCCAACATGGCAGCCGCTTAGCATTAATGGTTTTTCTCATTGACATTTGCTGCCATACTGGCCGTTAGCTTTAGCCTTTTGCTAGGTGCTCTACAGACTATAATGGACATGCGCAGTTGTGTTTCCTCCACGATTCTTTCTCTTTAAAGCTGTAGAGGCCTTTTCTGCAAAACACGAGCAGTTTGTATTTGTATAGCTCTCTATGGAAAAATAGTTGTCTAGCTTGTGGAATGATTGTCCCGCTGCAGAACCAATGGATTGGCCACTTCAGCTGATTTGCAACAGTTACAAGCTAGCGGTACCCAATCCAGATGTATTTATAGGTCCATAGTCCAACTACGTCTTAGCTCCCATAGATCCTTCAACACATGGTCATTTCTATAAGCATTCATTTTTAGTTTCAACAACGGCTTAACATAATTTTCACAGCAAAATGAAACCAGCGTGGATCACCCAAGCACAGCCAGTAAGAAAACCACTTTCGATTATCTATGAGAAAATACAATAAAATAAAACAATGCTTTTTTATTTGATTTGAACAGCTCACTGTGAACTAACTTTATCATTGTGTTGCATTTACAATACATATTTTAGTAGAAAAGTAAACCTCTAAAATTGTCCCCCAGCTTTAACTTGAATCAGAATGCCTAATGTGGTTTTAGCTGGTGTTTATGATCGTTTAGGAGGAGAGGCGTGGGGCGTAAGAGGCTGTGGAGGACCCAGAGCAGAGATTGATTTCTAATTAACAAGCTTGTTGCAGTAATGAAAGACGAGATGCTCCGTGCTGGCAGTAGATCAATGTGGAGCATTTCCCCCGACACCCAATCTTAATCAGACGCGTCCCACACACAGACAGGGCTCTCACCGCTGTCGCCTCGGCTAGCTTAAGACTTATTGTATGGGTTTGGAGCTTTGAGTATGTACATTTTTATTGTGTCTGGAAGGACCACTGCAATAACACACAGTTAAATATACAATCTGTGGTCAGACCAGTCGCCCACCAAAACTGCTGAGAACAAGTGCTGTTTTTGCATTTTAGCACAAGGCACTTCTATGACTGGCGTGTACGGATGGGACAACATTGGAAAAAGTTTGATAGTGGTGTCTGGTTGGATCTGCATGTGTCCTTCCATTGCTGTTTTGTCATTTTTTTGTGTGGTTAGGAAAAATTCCACTCTCATTTCTCTGTCGGGGGAAGAAAACAGCAGCTTATTGTCGTTCTATTATTATTTATTGACATTCTCGCTTTAACTTTAAGTTATAACTTAAGCAGTCAGAAATTAGTACAATTAGATTGGCTCACTTGGGTGATCCTCTCCGACTTCACTTTGCATTTTGTAAAATGTTGAAAAGTGTCCGGCTGCAGACATGTACCACCAATCCCAACCTAGATCATTAGCTACCTCTCGTCACAAACCTGACACACATCTTCACACTGACCGGAAGCCAAAATACCAATTATATAACATGGTCAAGTGGTAGAGGGCTGGACTACGGTCATTGGTGTAACAAACTTTTCAGACTGGGACCCACAAAATAACAATTTAACCGACTTGCGACCCCCACAGCAAAACAAAATAGATGTCTTCAGAAATTTCAAGTTGGAAACTATTTAAATTGTGCTAAGATGCTTTTAGTTTTGTGGTTGATTGCTTGATATGACAAAAATCCAGTCAAACTTGATAATAAAGTTATAAAAACAGATTAAAATCTAAGTTGTTATTGTAAAATAACATCTTGAAATCATCTCGTGACCCCCAGCTTTTGCTTCGCGACCCCCACTTTAGAAGCCACTGTTTTAATCTATTTTGACCATTTGTAGTAATAATATTAGGGCAAGGACACCTCATAGCCAAGTCAATCAAATAAAACATACAGTATACCCCTTTTGTCAACAATGTGCAGGGGGGTAAAACAATCCGAGGGCTGCATCAGGTCCGCAACATACAGTATAGTCGCGTCTCCTATTTGGCTTTGCTACCAAATTTTAATATTTGTCAGCCTTTATTTCCAAATTAAGGTAAGGTAAAAGTTAGTATTGGGGCTGGGATAATTTGGCTAAGTCTATAGCTTTCTGAAAAGTAAAAAGCTGCAATGTGTCGAAGGATTTGGACGGACAAATTTAAATACATTCTTCTTTTGCAGTGTGACAATCAGGTATCCCAGCTACAGTATACTGTAAGTAGCCCAGTCACCAGTTATTTCATTATAATTTACTTTTTACTCTTTCATATCATGATAGACAGGGTACTGAACAAGTGCACACCATTGTTATTGTATGACAAAAGATAAATAAACCACACTGTGTTTTCTCCAGAGTCAGAGGTGACACACAGTACACCTGTCCTGGAGGAGCTGCAGGACAATTGTGTGAGATTGTGTCTACCATTGTAAACAAGTTGTATTTTGATACATTTCACCCTCCTTCTGAGGCACTGCGGTCCCTACGAACAGGGTAATCTGCCCGTGCCAGCCTGCTGAGTCTCTCCGTCCTGTGCGTTTGAAGGAGCCTGGTGGTGATGGGGGTAGGGCCGGGGCTTAATCCTCAACCACACACACTGTTCCCAGGCTCCAGAACCAGCCAGGCCTCTGTAGTGGGCCGCTGGAGCACTACACGGCCCATCTGAATGCTATCAGCAGAGGCGACACGCACACTGCTGCCCCCCCCCCCCCAGCAAGGATTACACCCTCCAAAAAACCAAGAGCCAGGACCAGGATCCGGTGTGAAGAGGAGGAGGCAAAACACAATCCACGAAGAACGATCCCATTCTCTACGAGGAAGAGGCCATGGGCAAAGCTGACACGGCAATCACGACGGAGGCTGGGAAACCACACCATCCAGGACAGAGATGAGAGAGAAAAGGACCATCGCATAGTTTAAACAGCTTTAGGCCAAGGCGCTCAACACTGCAGCCTTGTTAGGAGTTTACATACACACGGCTCCTATGCTAAACACAGCGGGCCAGCCATTTCAACCCATAATGAGAGAAAAATGTTTTAATTGTGTTTACAGGCAGTCTGTTTGTTGGAAGCAGACTTCAAAGAGGCAGAGGCAGAAATTAGGGAAGTTTGTGCCAATAAAATCTTTCCGTGCACTGTGGGGAGGTGTGTCTCTTGTGTATTCTTTTAGCTTTGAAAACACCCGAACAAGCTGTGTTATTATTGCCCTAAAACTACAATAAAAGATCCAAGAATGGTGAAAGGAAAGATACAAAGCTTGGAATGGATAAAACATTTCGGGAGCTAAATCAACAGCTTATGGAAACGCGTTCTTTGGTTGTGTTTCGTCAGACATAGATGAACATTTTTGGCTACAGACAATGGCACAGATATTAAAAACTTACAAATTATATTATTAAATGCTTGCTAGATAAAATCACTCTTCTTCACAGATCTGACCAGCAACTGCCAGTGGTACCTGCTTTTGGTCTACAAAGAGTAGACCAGAGAATACCATCATGTGGGAAATAGCAAACTCGAACAATCAATATTTCTAAGGAGAGAAATAGTGTGTTTTCTCTTAAGCCTTGTCCACACGAAGACAAACGGTGATATTTTTAAAAACTAGTTGCATGGAGCTGTCTTAAGATTTGTGAGCGTCCACATGAATCAATAAACCAGCCTGAAGCTGGTGTAATGCCTGTAACTGACCAGAGTGTGGCGCTGTGACACTGACGCAGAAAGTCACAAATCTTAAGGAAGACTTGAAACTGAGCATGCGCAGAAAAGTTTCTGAATGTAAAGAAAATTAGCGGAGACTTCTTTTAAACGTAGCAAACATTCTGAATGAACAATGTGGATCTAAAACCAACAGAAGAGAACAGAAAGTAGATTTATGCTTCAGATGTCTTTGGAATGTTTGACAATTAATGTAAATTGCAGTAGATTTATTTAATTTTTCCGTGTCTTGTGGTTTATGGTGCAATGAGACAGATTTTTGTAGTGAATATCATATAAAGGTCAGTACATTCTGCAGATGAAACTTTTGACTTTGCCTCTGGGGCAGCAAAAAAAAAAAAAAAAGTTGCGGATATGGCTTAAAATGAATTCCTCTCGAGGATCATAAGTTTTTTCTATTATCTATCTATCTATCTTTATCTATCTATTATCTATTATTTAACTACGGAAACGCTAAACCGGAGTTTTGAAATCTTTACACTCTGGAACCTGGTTTCAGAAAATATTTGTTTGAAGTGTCCTGAAACTCCTGCTTCATGTGGACGATGATGTGAGGTTTAGGCCAATTATTTGTTTTGAAAAGCCTTGTCTGACGATGAAGTTGAAAATATTATCAAAGTACATCAAATCAGTTATGTTCTGCTAAAACGTGTTAATGTTAATTGTTAAGAAAAAAGTTTTTGCATCTTGTTCAAAATTTCAGCTCTTACGACCTTAATATTAATCAAATGTGTAACTTTGTTTTTGAAATTACACTTCAGTTTAACTTTAGTAATGACGCAATGAGTCTTCATCTGCAAAGCTGGTATTGGGTGTCAAGTATACAGTATTCCATATTCATCTCATTCTGCCTTGTCCAGTATTATTGGCAGCACACTTCCTGTTTAGCTCTGTTAAGGTAGCCAGCATGTTAGCTTGTCTGTCTTATGGGACGATCTCAAACAGCTATAACGTAAATAAACCCAGAAACTGACTTCTACAGGCCAATCGCAGCATAATAAGTGAATACTTTCAAATAGCTGCAAGCCACTCTTCATCACAATCCACAATCTTGGGTGAAAAAAAAGTTTCTACCTAATTGCAATATGAAACAAACTGACATGCGCAGGTTTGGTGAAGAGCATTTAACTGAAAGAATAGCTGTATTTCCTGTCCAAATGAGGCTGGCACACTAGCCCACCTCTGTCTGGCGGACGTCCATCCCTGCCTTCGGATTTCGCTACTTCAGCTGCAAGTGGCACAATGTTGGCACGGCTCTGGCACCAATCTGGCAGAGGCTAACAATGTCACTGTTATCTGAGGCCATTCTCCATGCTCCGACGCAGAGAATCAATTTTCCCAAACCGTAGCATTTCTGTGCCATCTCAACTCTCGACGAGTCATATTTCCTTCGTTTGCAGCAGCTTGTCTCATAGAAAAGTTGTATGATTGACGCTTTAAATCAGTTATAGAGAGATTGATGGGTTTTGAAGCTTTTTGGTTTAACTTCGGTGGAAAAAGTGAATAAGTGAAAGCAGAGAACAGTTTGATATTCTTTAAACTTACAAGGGCAGTCTCTTGGTTGATTGGTCTAAACTATTTTTGTTTTTAAACACACACACAAAAAGATGATTTTGTTATGATTTCTGGAACATAAACAAAGCAATAATAATAATTCGTAGCAGTTTAACAACTTTACATGACGCCAATTACTACCAATAAGTCTAAACCTGCAATATTTCGGTGTCTTGGTGAAGAGAGAAAGAGCGTTGTGAGTTCGACTTCCGTGTAATCTGGGCCTTTCTGTGTGGAGTTTGATAAGGTGAGTTAAGGTAAATTTAAAGCCCCGAAAGAAAATTTGTCTTGAGCCTTAGTGCCTGCTGCTAAATCAATTTAAAAATCACACACACAATCAATACAAACCACACATGCATTCTCCAAAAAATCCACTGTATATACACAAAACCACAGTTCACATGCAAATATTCTCTAAAACAAAAAAAAACAATTAGATAAAGTACGACATTTTTGGTGCAGCAATAAAATAACTTTATGTCCACACGCCAGGTATGTTTGCATGTTTCTCCCCGTGTCTGGGTGGGTTTCCTCCGGATACTCCAGATTCCTCCACCAACCAAAACATGCATGTTAGGGAATGTCATCCAGCTGTGGCAGTAAAAATGTGGCTGCATTATGAAGAATTCTTAATAGCAAAAACAAGCATAATGTTCACTAAAATACGCATAGAGTATAAAATAGAATATAAACGAAATGTTAAAGTAGTGAACATTACGTCTAAATAATATCTGAAACAATGTTTTGCATGACAAACAATCATTGGGAATCTTTGTGTAAAATTCATGTTTTGTGTTCATTTATTTTCTTACAAATTTTATATTATCAATCTACTTTTTATCATTAAATTTACTTCCAGTGGAAAGAGGAATTAAAACCTTTACTCATGTAGTAGTTTTATCTCAAACAAAAAGTTACCCATGTATTTGAACAGTAATAACAAATGAATCAATAAAACTATAAATCTTATGATTCTGTTTGGCACATTTCATATTCACAAATGTTTCCCAAAGATCCAAACCTGCTTGAAAACTTTTCTGCTCAAACATGACTTTTAATGATTTATTAAACAACGTTATCAAATTTGATTATGCATAAATCTCCACAGATTATACATTTTGAGCTTGAACATTACTCACTAAAATTACTACTTCAACTACTCAATGGATCTGTAGCATTGTATCTCCTCTTCAATTTAGTTCCAATCAAAAATGTCTAAAGATGTGTCAAATTTCCATCCAAATCAGCGACTTCTCCAAATCAGCGAGTTCCCTCTCCTTGCTATCGTGTCACATCACAAAGCATGTCGCTAGCCCGCACACGAGGACATTTGTGCGCTCCAGCCGGTGTCGTTATGTCGTTGATGGATCACCCGCTAAGAGCCTGCGTGTGTGACAAAGAGATGAACTCCAATGAATATCTATTCTCATTTCTCGCCCATCTGCTTCTGCATATAGAGGAAATGACCCTATCTGAGCCCTGCGATCATCAGTCAGAGAACGTAAAGACATAACACTAATAAGGATGGGCAATATGGACAAAACTGAACAGACTGATGTTTTTTTGTTGGCTTGTCTCGATAGATTTGAACAATTTATGTCCAGTCAGGCAAGCAGAAATGTGGTCAAATATGAACGTAATAGTTGAGGATAAAACTGGAAAAAAATTGCAATCTTAGCAAGGTAATCAGTTCATAAATGCTTGAATAATCAGAATTTATTTTGTTCTGTGTATATTTTGACTGTTTTAACTACAATTTATTCATGGAATAGTAAAAAGTCATGCTTGTTTTATTAATAAATCTTACTGCAAGAAAATCCATAAAAACTTTTTAATGTTTTAGCTTTTTTTTTTTTTTTTTTTTACAGTTTTTTATATTAAGTTGAAATGTCTGTAAATTAATCATGAAAAGTGTAAATCAGTCTTGTAAATCAACCCAGATTTGACAGTGTCCAACTGTCACGCCGACAGTGTTTATAGTTTCTGTGCCTTTCAAGCAGCTGCTTGCAGAGGGCAGTAGGGAGCTGCCATTAAAAGCGGTTGATTTCCGCGCGACTCTCCTGATCCGACGCGGAAAAAGAGGTCCATGCGGACGGCGCTTGAGAGGCGGTCTGCAAAAATGACATAACTTCGTCGCGAGAACCGCGAGCGTCAAGTACAAACTGAGCTTTAGTTTTAAGCAGAGACACTACAGACCAAACTTGATTTTCTATTTTTGTTTTTTGGTTTGGTCTCTCAGTTCTCAGAACTAAAGCAGCTCCTACATAGGGTTGTCAAAAAAATCGATTCCCCGATATTTATCGATACTAAAACTGATATCATACTCGATACTCGTTTGAACAAGTATAATATTTAAGCCACCCCTCTTGTATGCTAAGCCCCGCCCCGTCTTCTCTCATTGGAGGTGGAAATGATGACACTATCAAATACTGTATATATAGCCTACATACTACATAAACAGCAAATGTGTCTAATAATAGAACAAAGCCCAGTCTTAATGTAAAGGTTCATGAATCAAGTTAATAATAAACAAATAATACATTAAAATACTATTATTTTAATAATAACAACAAAAAGAAAAACATTACTAAAAAAATAATAATTAAAAGTAAAAATACTTTCATAAGAAAAGAAAAATTTAAAGTTGGCACCGTGGTATCTAAATTGGTATCGAGTATTGAAATTTTAGTATCGTGACAACACTACTCCTACATCAACACAGTCTCTGAAGAAAGCACATTTTCATGTTTTGTTTTTTTTCGTTAGTATATTACGAAAAGTCAATACGTAAAATAACTGCTAATTTTGGTTGAAGCCACGTGGGGACATTTTTGCTGCCTACATAAAACAAACTTTACAATCATGGACTGATCAAGACTTTGAAGTTTTTACGGAAGGATTTGTTAATATCTAATTCTAAAACTGATTTAATCAACAACAAAAAATTTGACTGCACATTTTTTTGTAAATTTAGTGCACTTAACCTGGCTGATAGATAGTTCTTCAGATTATTTTGAGATTGTGAATTTACAAATATCACAAAGAATACATTGTCTAGCCAGGTTATAGTTCTCTCAAAAACAAAAAAAATCCATCAAACATCCCCTTGTAAAAACTTTTGTATCTTTTATGTCAACAAAATAATTTTTCTATATTTTCTCATTTTGCTGGGAAACTACAAACTTGCAAAAAAAACAAACAAAAAAACAAAAACAGCATAAGGATGACTTTCCTAAATTTGATGTTGCATTTGAAATGATTTGAGCATTTTTGATACTCCACGGAATTCTGTGAGGTGCATTGAATTAATGAAAAACATCTTTAGGAGTAGATGGACAACAGGAATGTCTGGTCAAATGACAACGATAATTCCAACATTAACATTTTTCAGTCACATTATGTCTAACATATTCATTTTCCCAGTCCATCCCTAACAACACCCAAACACTTGCTTGACACACTTCTCTCCATCCAGCCGACAAAGTGACCTACTCAGACAAAGCAGCGGGAGAAGAGGAAAAGCTAATGAATGCGCGGCTTCGGGACCCACTTGAAACGGTGAGTGCTACCCACATATTGCCTTTGCTTTGCTCACAGAAGGGCCCTATTAAACCATTAGCCCTTACCCTCCACTCCAGTCTGGCTCTCAGCTCTGTCCCGAACGCCGCGTCGTCTGCTCGGGGAAAAAACTAGGCCAGTCTTTTGTTGGTTCACTGACCGATGCCTAGTGCGCCATAAATGTTTCAGAGTTTGGATGGGTGTTTTAGGAAGATAGCTACGCACAAGCAAAGTAGATACAGTACAAAGAAGAAGTGAAATCTTATCACCAGGTACAGAATGAGAATGGCTTGCAAGTTGGGTCGGAGGTTAAAAGGGGATGGTTGTTCTATCAGCGTTGGAAGTGACAGATGGATGCTAAAATGTACAATTTACTAGAAGTAATATACAATTGTGATCACAAAACAAAAAAAGACGCCAACTGGGAATGAATATGCCACTGATCAAAGGAATCTTGCTGGATTGGATCGGTTCCATATGGTTCAGCGATGTTTTGCCTTATATGACAATAGATTATTTACTGGGGATGTGGCCCAGAGTGTCCCTTAATGTTGCAATTTATTCATATAAAGTTATTAACCTTTGTTTTTCAGTTGAAATACATTCCGCAAATATAAATCAAACTAAACATACCTCTATATAGTTTATAAACGCTACTAAAGAGTTGCGTTTGGTATTTTCAAGCTGATGAAAAACAGAGAATCTCAAGTCTGAATACAGAGAGGCTGAAACAGTTTAATGTAGAATTGCTATTTTGGCGCTTAAAAGGATATTTTGTTTTTCGTGCAAGAAAATTACATTATATGACCCATTTTCAAACTAAGTTTCAAAAGAATACGTTATTTTCAGTCCCAACACTGTCAATATCGGATATTGGCAATGCCTAACACTGAGGGCAAGTCGGTGCAGATCAAGTCTTAGATAGTGCCTAAAACCAATGTCCCCTGGAAGCAGTACAAACACACGTAGGACTTGTGCGGAATAGTCCATAGAGAGTATTTTTCCTGAAGAGCGCAGAGGTCTGATGCAGCTTTCAAGTCTCAAAACAAGCATTCTGCAGAAAAACACCTGAATCTGCGAGGCTTTGGGCAAGCTAGTGTAACAGGCTCTTTGAAAGAAATGTGCACATGCCCAAACCGAACCCACCTCGCAGTAAGTGTACGGAGGCTTTAGCACCCGCAAGGTATTAGAACTGAACTGCATTGGTGCATACTCTGCCTTATAAACGTTTTGAATTTTTTCTTTTGTTTATTTTTGTTTTTTTTATTTATTTAATTTTTTTTTTTTTTTTAATTTTTTTTTCATTCTGCACTTTAATTTCAGCAAATCTTTATTTTTTATTTTTTTTTTAGAGTATTGAAATTTCTTTCACGGGAAGAGCATGACATTTTTCTATGACATCAAGGACATGATAGAGATTTTTCGTCCTTCTCTACTGGCATGCTAGTAGAAAGACCTCTCTGTTAGCTGGAAATTCTTGAATAAAAAAAAATAAAACAGGTGAGAATAGTTGTTCAATCAGGTCTGAACCAGTCTGACAGACGCCTGTCTCCTGAAGCTTGAGACAGTGTTTTCTCGCTGTTTTTTCACTCACCTGAATGTAACCTTTTGGGGTTGTAGGGTAAATTTCATTCACAAATGTTGATTTAGCAGCAAACTTTTGTTTTTGCACAGTGATAAACTGGGGGCTAATTCAAACTGTTCGAAGGCCACATCTGGCCTCCGGACCACAGTTTGCCCAGGTCTGATTAAGAGATTAACGCTTACATCACAATTTTGTAACTCTATCCCTAACCAAATTCTGAGCAGTGTTTTCTGAGGCTCAAAGAGTAAAAATGTTAACTCCAGTTGTGTTTGTGAGAAGAAAGCACCATCACAGTCAAAAAAAAGAAAGATAACTTTGCAAGATTCATGTCATATAAAAGCTAGATTTAAAAACAGACATCAATAAGATGACAAGAGGTTTGCTTGTCTTAATACTTACATCTTTCAGAAATGACTTTACTGTACTTGAAGGAGAACACTCAATAGGAATAATAAGGGATCATGCAGGCACTCTAAAAACTGATGCTATAGGACATTTCTAAACTATAGTGCGCCTGTAGGTTTATTTTGAGGACAAATCCATTGTGACCTTTCTGTCTCTACCGGAGATAAGACCGCACCCATTTGTCCGTCCGAGTACTTTAAACGCCACCGTGCAATCTCAATTTATTATGTCCGATTTGAGGCTCTTTCTCCGCTTTCATCTCGTCTCCTTTGACCCGGGCGATGCACCAAACCTCTTTACAGTTTAACACAGCCAACAACCTCCTCTAGCCATTTTCTCCTTGTAGCTAATCCGGAGTTCGACGCTGCCCACACGCGCCTTATCATTCAAAAGAAAACCGGAGCAGAAGGCAACAAGAGAGGGTCAGAAACGCAATTACTGCAGAGCAAATCAAGTCCAGTTTTCCTCCTGCGCAGCACTCAACGGCGCTGACGCTAAAGCAAGGGGTCAAACTTTTCAAGCTTTTCTCTTCGGCACTTTTCATTGATTTTGAAATTTATTGCAAGACACGGACAACGAACGCCTTCCACCCACTGCTTTATATGTTTGGAGGTTTAAGATGCGAGATGAATCTAATGGTGGAGGCCAAAGTCACAACAATAGCAGTTAGCAAACAGCAAACAATGATAGACTCATTAGCCAATAACATTAATACAAAATTATCGGTCAAGATGCCGCAGCAGATTGTCAAACAGTAAACAAGCGAATGAATATCCTTAAGCAAATTGAAAAGAGAGAAACATTGTCCTCCAAAATGTTAAATATTCACATTTATACATCATTACAACATAAAGGTGGGGTAGTTATTTTGAACATGTTTTCATTTTGGTTGTAATTATGTCTTAAAAAACACTTGCAAACAGCAAAGTTAAACTGGAGAGGACCACTCAAGCACAGCCAATCAGAGCGCAGTATTTAGCCAGCTTCTAAAGAGCACTAAATTTTCTGACATACTCATATTTTTTTTGCTTTTTTTTTTTTTTAAGTCACTAAAAATTCTTCCTGACAAAAAAAAAAAAAAAAAAAAAAAAAAAAAAAAAAGTCACTAATGACCAGATTCTCTTGACAGTACTTGCCATGTGCATTACATTTATTGTATACTTTTTTACAAAGGTTACTGATTTATAACTAATAAAGTTGCCCCAACTTAAGATAAAGTGTAGCCAGTCAGAGGATAGGGCTCGGCAAAAAATGTATTCACAAATTTCTTGGAGCCAAAGTCAGGTACAGTACATGAAAACTTCTCATTTTTCTTTTGTCTTTAAGGTTAAGTATCTGCTTCTTCAGAAAGTTCACACTTCACCGTGATTGGCTAAATCCAGCTGTCACTCACTCAGAGCATGACAAAAAGTGGCCAATAAGAGAAGTAGAGGCAGATAGTTGCATCAGATAAGAAATGATGAAAGCAAGTTGAAAATTGTATTAAAAAAAAATAATACAAAAACTCAACTTTCAATTCACTCTTTTTGTTTGTTTGTTTGTTTGTTTGTTTGTTTGTTTGTTTGTTTGTTCGTCATAATATGGCCAGCCCCCTTTTAGACTTTTTAAATCTACTTCTTCACACAATCTCTTCAACACATGGTTAATATCAACAAATCCTTCATTTTGGTGCGATAACGTCTTAAAAATATTTTTTTTTATAAAAAGCAAAGTGAAACTGAAGTGGACCACTTAAGCACAGCCAATCAGAAACAGCATTTGGCTCCTGATGAGAACTAAATGATGTATTATTCAATTCAGACAAGATAATTTAACAAAGTGCTGCAATTATCATGTCCTTTTTAGTGGAAAACACTAAACTTACTAATTAACAATAAATAAATAAAAAAGTTTACCCCAGCTTTAATTCAAACAATATAAAACGATATTGCATTATTCTAGTGATTCCCAAAGTGTGACCCGGGCCTCCTGGAGGAAGTCAGAAGCACTGCAGAGGGTCCCAAAGGTTGTCTGTTCAACAACATGAAAGAAACCTGAGTTTAAAATGAACTTTACATAAGGCTGGGCATTATTGTAATAAACATTGAATCCTGCTATCTCTGTGACAATCTGCTTTTTTGATTTCTTTGTTTAATGGATCTTTCTGTTCAAATACAAACGATTTTATCGAACTTTCTTCACTTAGCTTCAGAGTTGCCAAGACTGTTTCTTTATAGCGACTTTGGGCTTCTTCATGAATTTTGAAGGTTGTGATGGTTAGAACCTTGTTTTGCAGACACACAATGTTCTAAATAATTAATTATTTCATTCACTTTTTATTAAAGAGCTGCTAATGCTTATTATAACGCTTATTTTGGGATTTGGTCATTTGTTTCCAACTTAAAATCTGGCAACACTGGTCAGCTTTTGACTTTTCTGAAAAAGCAGATGATTTTATTTACCTCAAAGTCGTGATCTGGCTCCAAGAAATTCATGATATTAGCCCTAACTTTACATTATTAATTTGCTTTATTTAACTACTTCAAATATTGAACATGTCTACAGACTTTATCATTTTGTTCAATCCATCTCAAGCCAAGAAAAGAACTATTATTATAAGAACTACTTTGGGAATATTAGGACAACTCTCTCCAAGTAATTGTCTAAACATTTGTGATTTCAAATATGAACTAAATGATCAGGCTAATATTGTTTGCCATATTCAAGCAGCACTTTGACAATATTACTGAAAATACATGTATAATCTGATCATGTGTAAGTGATAGTACAATTTGTGATAACTGTGGGAACAAAGCAAATCACTAAACTTAATATTTAGATTTTATAGCATCAAAGAACATTAGTAAAAGCCTTGTTCATACACAGCACAGTTTTAGAGAGATATAACGATTACAGTTCGTCCACACGGAGAAAAGAGAAAGTAAAACGATATGCGCCGGCTGGAAAGCTCTACCAAGACACACATAATGTAAGCTTAGCGGTGTTTATCTCCATTACTATCTGAAACTGGACTAAAACCCTCGTGTGTAACAATGAGCTTTGGCGGAAACACGGAGAAAAGTGAGCAGCCGGGCGTTTTACCGTACGGCCAGCATCTCATCTGCTCAATCCTCTCATCAGCTAAATCTCCCCCGACTCTCTCCCAGCGCAGCCACAGCCCTGTTTAAATCCTACCTCCCCCTCCCTCCTCCTCCTCCTCCCAGTATACCACATTTCTGATGCTAATTATCCAAACCTCTCCCATCCACCGGTTAAATATTCTAATCTCTCTGCACACGATATGCTTACAAGCCAGGCCCCTGTTAAAAGGTGCTTGAGTGAGGGGCTGGTGCCGGCTCTCGCATGATTATTTTTCTAACTAATTTTTTCTAACAAATTTTAACGATAAAAATAAAATAAAAAAGTGTATAGCAAATATAGCCGAGATAGTATCATATTAAAATGCATTATTTGTTGAGCAGGGTCTAAAATAGCACAGAGGCTGGGAATGTGAGCCCTGTCTGTGCCGGCCATAGGTCAGTGTCCGCAGTGTTAAGTGTGGAGAGCGCAGCAGAGCTGATAGACTCAGAGGTCAGAGGATGTGTGCAGGGCAGGTGCTCTAACAGCACTGTGGGAAGTGACTAGAAACCCTCAGATGCATATTGTAAATGTAAGTATGTGATTAATGTCACTCACAACACTGAGCGTGTTTGTACTGTTTCATTCAGAGCTCTGAATGTGAGTCCTCCTACACTCAGGGCAACAGAATCACGTACAACACCAAAGCTCCACTCAGCATCACTTCTACTGAGTTACATAAACGCAGCAACAACAAAGCAACTCCACACACAAGTGTGCACAGCACAAGACAGTCCTCTGCTATCTGATAGTGCTCTTTTGTTTATTCGGTGCAATGATACCAATGCACTCCAGTGAAAAAGAAATGATACAAACAGACTTGTTGACATGCAGCGATATGAGTCTCAGGCTCACCTTGGTACTCCTGTCCCGGGGTGTAAGCAGTAGGACTGCCTGTAATCTGGAGGGAAAGCAGCACCTCTCCTCCACCCTCTGACACCCCAGCTCCCTCCAGCTCCCCGTGGTGTGTGCACAGGAAGAAAAAGGGGTTGAAACGAGGGTAAAAACTGCCTGGGGAAGTACTCAAGTCCACGCTGCTGCTCCCCAGGAGCAGGGTCAGTAGGGCACAGCCTAGAGTGCCCCTCAGAGAGGCCATTTGCCCTCACAGCCCGGTCTACGGACAGTTGAAGGAGGGAGCCAGAAGAGCAGGTAGAGTCCAGAGCAGCCGTGGAGTCCACACAAAGTCCTAAGTCCACAAGTGTGGGGTCAGAGTGAGCCCACCTTCACTCTGAGGGAGTTCAGAGCTTTGCCTGTGCTGTCCTGCTCAGCGTTTAAATACCTCACCCCTCCTTCTGTTCCTCTCTCCACCCACCACCCTGTGTCTGTCTCTCTCTCCAGCTCCACGCGTGCTGTGAGCTCTCTCCTCCCTCTGCTCTGTCAGAGGATCACTCTGCCTTCTCCTTAATCTCTTCCTCCCCCTCTGCTCTTCTCTTGTCTTCACCTCTCCATCCAAACACTCACTCTTTCACAATGCACTATTGTCTCCCCAAATCAAACGCACTCATATTACAGATACTGCTTATGCAATGAAATCAAAAGCTTGTTCTGTCTCATTGTTAGTACAGTATGATGAGACATTTCTATCTTCCCCCACAGAAAGTCCTTCAGCTGATACACCAGTCTCCTCCACTATCACACCTCCTTCACCTCCCTCTGCTGCTTCTCTCACGCTGTATTGGACCCATTCACTCCCTTCTTAAAAGATGAAATTCCACACACATTTGTTTTTCCACTCTGCTTTTCAGTGTTGTGTTTTTCCCCTGTATTTTTCCGTCTCCAAACTCAAACTTTTCCTTAGACTATATTTGCCAGCGCTCCGTTCCAGTTTACAGCTGTGCGTATCAACACTACTGGGGGTACTCAACCATGTTACTTGTCCCAGTCCACTTTTTACGTATTCTTACTGCTTCGTTGCGATGTAATCATTGTTATTTTAGTTCAGCTCAAGTTGCAGCTCTTTAGTGACTTACTCTGGGTTGCTACCTGATGTGCCAAAGTTTCCATGGTGGCACATTCCTTTCCTTTTCATAATCTGCTTATTTACTGTCTACTCTTACATATTTCTTTCCTTTGCTTTTTAAAGGTCTTTACACACATTTCTAGCTTTAGTCGTAGAACATTGCGCCTCATTGAGTTGAGTTTTTCTCCATTTATTCTCTATAATTGAGTCTATATCGTCCAAGCTCTGTTCCACCCTGTGATGTCATTGTGTGGTAGCCAAACAACTTTCAGTGGGTCTCCTTTGTGGAATAGTTTAGTTTGATTTTTGTTCAGTTGAGATTTCTTTTCTGTTGCACATTGCAGTGAATGTTTAATTATTGCTAAAGCAGCTCTAGCTCTAGAATCAGGCAAATGTATGGCTTAAAATGTGTTCTATAAAAAATGTGTGCAGTCTCTAAGCATAGTGGACCCCTTAATGACATCACAAGGTGGAACAGTGTTTTTAGTTTGGCAGAAGAAAGCAGTCTAAACATGCAGGATTTGTGCCTTAATCATGTGAATAAAGCAAAATACAAATTCAGGTGTAAAAAAAAAAAAGAAAAATCCAAAAATGCTAATGAAATCTTACATTGAGTCATATCGATTAAGGTGCTCATTGGTGATTGGGAACACAAAATTGCATAGGAAAAAAAAGGGACCATAAAGTTTAAAAAGCCTTTAATTTTCTGGCTAATTCATTGTTAAAATATTATGATTAAAACGTGCCGATTAATTTCCCACATCACAGACAGCCTTCTTCAGAAGATGATTGATGTTTCAAAACATTTCTTCTTACTTCAAGGATTTTGCCAATGGAATGGAAGATGTTTTGTAAGATCAAATCCTCTTAAATTTGTCTTAAACACCTTGAAAGCCAGTGAAATATTCCACATTACATAAGTTAATAAATCGTATCGCGCTAAAACGTTTCAAATCTAGATACAATTCTAAATCTATGCAATTTAAGCAAGTGTTTTACCAGATTTCTAGTGTCATTTTGAAGTTATAATTTTTTGTCTCTTTTTCGTGTTGCTCTAAAAAATAAAATAAAAGTTCATATGCTAGCTACAAGGCAAGTTGTTAGCGTCTCCTGAGCCGCCTGCTGGGCCTGTTTAAGAAGCTCTTACAGATATCCACAAAACCTGCTTCATGTTCAAACTGACACTTGGCAAAACAACGGCAGCTTAAACTATTTACCAATTCAAACAGAGGCCAAGAGGAACGTGAGATTAGTAAACTCGGAAATGTTGAGCCAGTTTATACAAGAACAACAAGTGTACAGAGAGAGTGCAGAAAAACAGAAACTTGAAACTTGCTGAAGTACATTTTTAAGGACAGTCCTATTGTGCCCATCTGCATCTCATCTCCCACAAACCGCGCTGTAAAACGTTCTAAGACTAAAGAACAATGTGGATCCACAGTCTCGGTCTGGGCGGTGGACACAGCTAGACAAAGCACGTTGGAGCTGACGTTCTGTAGACTTTGAGCCAGGTTATACAGCGCCCTCGAGGCGGATGGTCTGTGCGATATTCAAGCCAAGTGGGGGCATAGAAACTTAGCTGGGCAGACAGTTGTGCTCTATCTGAGGAAGGTGTAGCCTTAGCTGACTAGCCTGTTCAAGCCCTTGCACATAGGCTTTGATGTTTACCTCTGCATAATCAACAATCAGTATAAACATGGCACCATCTACTGGCAATGGAGTGAATTACATAGGTGAAATTAGCAGATACTAGCTTGTCTCAGACTGGGTAATGCAGGCACATAGTAATAAACAACACAATTTGGAAGAAATTAAACAAGTGTGTTGATGATTTAAGGACCTACAAAGTATATCAGAATATATCAAAAAATCGTTGATGGCTATAATGTCACACACTAGGATATTTGGAACAAATGTGTTTCAAACTTGAAATGTAGTTCAAGTATATTTATGATGACAAAATATTTTAGCATGGCTATATCTCCTGAGATGAGATGAGGGTTGGCAAGATTGAAATTGAAATTGCCTTTTTTTAATCGATTCAATTCAGAAATTTAACAAAGCAAATTACAAAACAGTTTTCCAAAACATTTTTGCATTAATAAAAAAATAAAAATAAAAACCTTGCTTGGAATCTAGAATAAATGTTTCTACAAATTTTTGCAAAGAGTGGGTTCATAAAATCTACTCAAAATTACACAATACATTATTCAATGATGATGTGGATTGAAGATAATAACAAAAAGAAAAATTCTTGTGGACAATCTTTTAAAACGGAGATATCTGTTTTTACAATAGAACATTGTTGCATAGAGTAATGAGGTCAAAGTTTGTGAAAAAAGTGGCTTATGGTCTGGAATTTACGTTGCATCCTTTTTTTTTTATTGTTTGTTAAATTAGATCCAACAGCTTTAATGTTACAGAGACACATGTAATTTATTTATAGACATATTTTCTTGAGTCAATACATACAAGTTGGTCCATTTTAGAAACCATGTGATTATACTTTAAAAAAGGTGGCAATAGGTGTGAGAAGAGTGTTCAGAATCACTGCTATCCGTGTTTTATTACTGAATTGGATCTTTGTTAAACCAGAAAACCAGATGTTCTTTGCGTTGTCAGTAAAATAAAGAGAAAAACAGCGTGACAGACTGACGCTTCACTAAAAACAGGTGTGTTGTCTTTCTGCCGGCCAAAAACTACTTTCGTCACACACACTGATTCACTTTTACATTGTCAAAACATGTGAACAATCATACTTTGCCTAACTAAAATGGACAATACAGAGAAAATTTGGTAGTTACTTATCCACTTGCATTGTAAACAATGCATACATAATGGCCTATTTTCCCAAAAACGCCTTACTAAAATCATCTAAAAACTGTTTCTTCATATAGAAATAAAACGTCTACAATATCATCATTCCGAACAAGAGAATTTGGAATAAATATTTATTTTATTCAATCATCTACCTTGCCGTAGGCTCATTTTGTTTTTATACCATGTCATGTTTTCTGCATATCATCACTGAATAAATTTGAAGATTTTACAGGAAAATTTGGATATTGTATGTAATTTACCGTAATGCCCAGTCAGACTAAACATGCATGTTTTGGGAGAGAGAAAACCCACAGTGACACAGGGAGAACATGCAAACTCCACCCGGAGAGACTGTGAGATGCTGATTTGGTCTGACCTGGGAGTCGGACCACAATCTCCTTATTGAGGAGTGAGCAATTATTTTTTCCAGAGGGCGATTATTGTGTAACAAATTATAATTTTTGCAAGTACATTTATATCAAATATAGTTTTTGATCATTATTTCTTTATTTTTTATGATAGAGAACATAAGTGCACAATGCGCTATAGCAAGCCCGTCAAAATTTTATTTATTTTTGAGTAAGACTGATTCACAAAAAATACATAGGGGGCCTGATTAAAACAGTTTGGATGAATCTAGCCATTAAGTACAAGTTTTATAGATTGTACAAAATGACAAAATAAAACATTGAAAATGGGTTTTTCTATGTAATATGGGAGCCAAACTGAAAAATGGAATGGTTTGCCTTCTGTCTCTCTTAACAAGATGGTGAGAAAAAAAAAATATATAGTGAGGCCCACCTGAATCACCTTGTGCAGCCAACTTTTCAAACACTGTTACTTGGTACAGTCTTAGCGGAGTCAGAGGTTATCACATCCACCGGTGCCAGCGCTGGGACTCAATTAAACTCTCTTAATGAATCTTGCTGCTGAGCGTCACACATTGTACTAACGCAAACATAAGGGTTTCAGAGGAGCACGAAATCAAGAACAGCATGAGAAAGATGGCGGAAATCTGCTTCAGATTTAATAAAAGAGAATATAAAGAAGTACACATAAAAAAGTACAAAAATTGTGATTTTTTTTAATTTGAGTTTATTGGTCATGATCTAGCATCGCTTCTTTGTTAAAAAAACAACAACAAAGAGATTCCCCTGGCTGAATCTGAGCTGGCTCCTGGATTCCAGAATTTGCCTTTGGCCTTTTGGTCAGCCTGGAATCATAAAGAAAAGCAAAACTAGCTTAAACAATAGTCAAGCATATTTTGTTTTCATTCATGAGCTGAAAAACTGTCAGAAGTTGCAAAGCAGGTCAAAGATGTCTAATTTACAAAAACACAATATTTAAAACATCTTTAAACTATTTTTTTGACTGATCTTCTGGTTCCCAAACTTTTCAAGCATTGGCAACCTCACTAGGCTTTTCCGCCTTTCTAACCTTTAAAATTAATTGAAAAAAAAAAAAAATAAATAAAATAAAAAACTCCATGATATGAGCACTCTGAACTGAGTTCTACACATTATAAATCTAGAAAGACCTTTTCCTGAAAGCTGTCGGGAAAACCTGAAACTAGTTTGAGGATGATTGGTGAAATCGTCACAACAATGGACAAGTGGATAAATCACGTTTTTGTCTGACACACCATTGGGGTTGCTTGGTTTCTACTGCAGAGACTTTTTTTCTTTTAAGGAAATGTTGCTTTTTGGAAGTACAGCTGAAACGTGTGACAACAATCTTTGATATGCCTGTGTGGTAAACTTTAAATTCAAAGATACAATATCACACTCTAAAGCCGGCTGCACACTAGAGGAGATCAGGATCTTTTGCGAATTTTTGATGCATCAAAATAAGAAGAGGCCAAAAACACAAGAACATTTACAACTCACAGTCGCATCGTGTCGCAGGAGGAATAGATTCAACTCAGCGCAGCAGTGAGCTGAGAACAGTGCGTGCGACACATGATCAAGCGCAGAGTGTTTTTTCGTGTATGCGGTTATAAAAATGAACAATGAAACGAGAGTGGATTAAACCAGGTTTATAAACGTCACAAGAGAGTGGAGGGTCATTAGAGGTAAAGAGCGGTTACACTGATGTTTGTTCAGTTTGTCTAGCCTCTGCATCTTTGACTTCTACCCAAATCACAATGTTGCACTGTGGTCAATCTCCTCTTTAACTAAACGAGGGTTGTGCCATATGGATTATCAAGAGAACATGGTATCCTTGCTTAGTTTAAGAAAAAAAAAAAAAAGTATAAAAGGGAAACATGTTTTATGATTTGCATATGACATTTTGAGCCTCAAACCCTTGTCTGAACTTATGCTTAAAGCCGAGTGTACACTTTATGCAAACTGCCTGTTACACAAACTGAAGTCAACTGCACTCCGCATTCATTCAAAGCCACAATATTCACGTAGATTCCCACGAGAATGCTTGTATTGCAATCTCAGACTTTTACAGCCCGATCTTGCCCTTTTGTCTTAGCCGGTCTTAGCCTTGGTCTTAAGTATTCCTCTGTTGGCCACTAGTGGCTCTCTCCAAGCTCTATACACTGTCAGTGTAGAAGGTGTGGCTCCAGCCAGATGTGAGGGGGTGCAGTTTTTTTCATTGAACCAGACACATGCTCACGCCTGTGACAAGTGAGCAGCTGCTTTAGGATCACAGGCAAAAGAGAACTGTAGCAGCAGCTTCAGTTTGGAAAAAAACTATAATAATAGAAAACTATTTGGTGAAAGTCTATTTACTTGACAGACTTTAACAACTTTGTCTAAAATGTGTCTTTTCTTTTACATAAAGCCTGTTGACTTAATAAAAAAGATAATCAGATGTGAGAGTGAACATGGGTCAATGTGAATGCTATGGAAAGGCCAAAGAGGCCAACATTTTATTTAACGCGTTGAAAAAAAAAAATGGTTTAAAAAATACAAGCTTTATGTACAAGAAAAGACACATTTTAGACAAAGTTGTTGAAGTCTGTCAAGTAAATAGACTTTCACCAAATAGATTTCTATTATTACAGTTTTTTTCCAAACTGAAGCTGCTGCTACAGTTCTCTTTTGCCTGTGATCCTAAAGCAGCTGCTCACTTGTCACAGGCGTGAGCATGTGTCAGGTTCAATGAACAAAACTGCACCTCACATCTGGCTGGAGCCACACCTTCTACACTGACAGTGTATAGAGCTTGGAGAGAGCCACTAGTGGCCAACAGAGGAATAATTAAGACCAAGGCTAAGACCGGCTAAGACAAAAGGGCAAGATCGGGCTGTTAGACTTCTTGTGGATTCTTTCTAAGGCCATCGGTTTCAGTATTTCTTAAGACCTAAGTCCCAACCTGCATGGGACTTGAAAGGGGGCGGGGCCTGCTGCTTTGGGAGAGGAGATAGATAGATAGACACAGTGGACTGCCAAGCTTCAAACCACAAGTAAGCAGCTCTCGTAACAGAGTAAAAGCAAACCAAAAAGACGCTAGACTGTGACTGTGACTTTCCCAGAAAATTTACTCGAGATTGACCCGCAGCGAAACAACAAACTTTTACAGATTAAGCTATAAGAACTTCCTCCAAGATGCTACTCGGGCTGTCACTACAAACCACTAAACAGGTGCTAGGTTTTGATTTGTCTATTCCTTGAGAGTCACGAGGAATAGCTCTGCAAAGCCGCTCAAGTTGTCCACTTAGGGTGCGCGGCTGGGTCACAGCGCACTGACCATGATTCTAGAGACCCGAAGAAATCGAAATAATTTGATTTATCGAACAGCTATACGCAATCATTTCAGTCTCGCAAAAACAAAAAACGCTTTGGCAACTCCGACCTGAAGACAAACACACTATAGTTAGACCGTCTGTCCACTTATTTCATCTTCATTGGCCTCACACCACACGGCCATCTTGTTGTCTTCATGTAGGTCCTGTCCTACATCCTTCTCATTACACCGCGTCCTCGGACCTATTGCATAAACACAGACACACTGACACACACTTTCACCGGCTGTGCTACTTGGGGCTATCGCTCTCCATTACGGGAAACTAGGTCGAGGAGAGTGGGGCCGTAATTATTTTTATCATTATTAATTTCCACCTCAAGGTTGTGCCGGGCCTTTTTGTCCGCTTCAATCTTCATTTCAGACCACCATCGCCACTCCGGTGTCTGTGAATAGGCTGCGTGTCGTACAAGAGGCCCCCATCAGAAAGGGAAAGCGCTCAGAGGGGTTGGATGTGTCGCTTCATCACTCATAAGACCCTAATTTACACTAACAGGTTGTTTACTCACTATGGGAAATGATAATAAAGGCCTGGGTGTTGGAGGAGGGGAGAGGGCAGAATGAAAGAAAGAAACACAGAGAGAGAGAGAGAGAGCCTGCAGGGGCACTTTGGCTGTGATGGCTTGCACACTCCAATTAGTCTTATGAAAAGCTTGGCCCCTTAAGAGCCGTAAAAAGTGTCAATAAGTCTACGAGTTGGCTTGGATTGCGCTCGAAATGTAATGCTTTGGAATAGATTTGTGTTTCAAATGTTGGGAATTACAAGGGGTCATAAGAAGGGTGGTGTTAAAGGTGCACTGTGGAACTTGTTGACCAAAAATAGGCTTATAAATTAAATCAGTGTTTTTATCTTAAAGGAAAAAGATGATGCATTTGTGTCTCGCACTTTAAACGTATACTTTGGAATCTCAGTTACCAGATATTACAAAGTGTAGTAAATCAAACGACAGTCATGAGTTTCCCACATGAAGAATTGAGTTAGAGCGCTATCTACTGACCACAAAGGAAACTAGATAGGGTAAACAATCAAACCGATCTTGCCAGATATGCTAATCCTACCGAAAGTTTGAATAATTTACGAACTTAAAAACTGTGCTGAAGTGTTTGTGTTTCTATTGAAAGATCTTACTTTAGTCTAATTTTTTTCCACATTATGGAATAACAAACAATTATTGATTAATAACAACAACTGCTTTATCCTGAGAAGCTGTACAAGAAGAGCTGTGAGTGGAGTGGAGTGCAAAGCAAATCATGTGCACCATCTCCACCGATGTCTGTTCCAGCAGTTGCCGACAGAAATGAAGCCAACAAGTGCCTATGCCTGTGGAGAACATTAACGATTGGAATACAACTTGGAAAGCAAAGGATGACTGGACCAGTGCAAAGCAAGATCAAACACCCAAATAATAAAACGGATTTTCTACCAGGTGAATTGACTTTTTAATATTAAATTATAAGGATCTACTGTAGATGGTACAAGAGCAGAAAGTATGCTGAGAGTTATTTGAAGATTTGGTAGCAGATTTAATATGCCTCTTGCACAACTGTGGTGTTGCAAGTCCAGTTTTGGATCAGGCATTAAACATAACTGTTTTCATGTTGCGCAGCAGCACAGTGACTTGCCTTCTTGCCTCACAGCAATAAGGGCACAGGTTCAATTCCTGCACAGTCTGGGTCTTTTTGTGTGGAGCTTGCATGTTTCTTCCCATCGTTGGGAGGGTTTCCTCTGGCACTCAGGTTTCCCCACAAACCAAAAACACGCACTTTAAAGAAAATCCTCCAGCTGCGTAGTCCTGACCAACCCCAGCAAGAACATCTGGAGATAGGTCCCAAAGGTCCCAAACCACAGCAATCATTGCTCCTGACAGGTTGCCCAAGTGGCATTGGAAGGATGTTAGTGTACCTTAACCTTGGAAAACCCAAGAATGATAGATCTGTATTGAATTTTCTGCAATTTCCATGTATCTTTTTATAGAGACATAATAAGAGACATAGAGGGCATAATGGACAGACTAATTAGCAAATCAGAGGTGCGCACGGCCTGTTTATTTCAAAACAAATGCTTACCAGGAAAAATAAAATTATCAGATTTCTGCAGAACCAATGAGTAAAGCACAAAACAGTTTTAAAATGAGAATGAGTTCCTGTGTGTCCCTGTTGGGAAGAGACTAGACCCTCTCTGATTCCATACTGAGGGATTCTGGATCCCAAGCAAATCTTTATGGAGATCAGAAATTGATGCTAAAAGGTCAAGTTACAGATCTATTCAGTAAAATGAAAGTCCTCAAGTATTTTTAAGCTATAAAAACATGAAAATAAAGCTTACACAATGACATTTAAGGCCATTCTGTAGAACAATCCAGGCAAAACTATAACAAGCAGGTGGCAGTTGCTCTATCAGAAAAGTTGCATTTAATACTATGCAATAAAAAGCATAAGTTGTTCTTAAGCGTGGCCTTCACTAAAAATGCAGAACTGGCCTGGTAGCATTCCACACAAGAAACAAAATGTGTTCTCCAAACTCCACATTTTGAGTTGACTTCCCCCTCTTTCCATCCTGCAGTCATGGTAACGAGCTGTGAAATAAAACCGGAGGAATATGAGGCATAGGAGATGACAGACACATGGCCACATTGTGACAGAGACAGACGGAGTGACTGCTGAGTGGTTTGACACCACAGAAAGCCATTTGCCCATGCATCCTAAAATCATGCAATTAGAATGCACAATGCAGAAAGTCACAGCGATGATGCAAAGTACTCACTCCGCAAACTGAAAACGCAACTTTACAGACAGGTTTTAGAGCTAATGAATTTATTACACACAGGCAAATGATTTTGTGTATTTCTATTTCTGCAAGTGACACGTTTGAGAAAAATACACAGCATGCAAAATAAAAAAAGGCAAAACCGTGCAAAAACAATAGACCAATATTTTCAGCTAAAATTGTCAAAAAAACAAAAGTAAACTGGCTTAAAGTGTATGGGACTTTATGCTTTATATCAAGTTTTTCTGATTAATAATACAATATTTGTCTTAGTTAAAGGGACAAAAATGCACACATATTGGCACTAAAATAAATCTTAATGTATCTATTCATGTGAAAATTAGTCCACAATGTCTTTTCTATGTTTGTTCATCAAACTAACCCTAACCCTGTTGTTGTTGTTGTTAACATTGTGGCTAACTGCTGTTATCATACAGACACGTTTACCATACAGACACGTTTGCTGTAGTGAACATTTTGGAGGTTCAGAATGCATTAGGTAAGTGAGCAAAAACATGTGACTGGTGTAGAAGTATAAAGTTATTTATTTCTGTTTGTTTATTTTTTCAAGAAAGTACAAGAACAGGTACAGAACCATTAAGTCAAGCAGAGTTTTTGAAAAAAAAAATCTATCCTAAACAGAAAATTTCTAATATATGTCATCAATACACAAAATTCTATCCAAATTGCAAAGTCATCTAGTTTAGTTATTATTGTCAAATAAAACTAAAATTAAACAAATAAAAAAGTCTTAGCCAAGAGATGGAGTTATAAAATTGATCCATAGAAAACAAGGTGATCATTTGAGTAAAAAGGTATGTAATAGGGCTGCACAATATATCGAAAAATATCGATATCGCAATATTGACACGTGCAATATCCATATCGCAAGGATGTGCAATAATTTATTACATTTAAAACAAAATTGAAAAGGCACAAAAACTAGTTGTGATAAAGCTGTGACCTGTCAGGCATAACGTGTGTAGGGTACCGACTGCGGTTGCCAGATTTTCAGAGTAACCAGCACCTAAGCCAGTGGAAAAAATCGTCCTAAAACATGACCGTGCCTCAATAAAAATAAGTTAATAAAATGATTAAGCAATTACTAAGCCACAGAACGTGTGCGGTTTATACGCACATCGTTTTAATAGTGTAATAACGACTTTAAATAAATGTACAGAGAAATTCTTAATTGAAAAATAAATATCGCAAAAATATCGAATATCGAAATCTCAGAGCCCATATCGCAGAAATTTTCAATATCGTGCAGCCCTAGTATGTAACAATAAATCTCAAACATTGGGTTTCTGCTCAGGTCGGGCCCACCATGCATTTCTTGCCATTTACTTGTTACACCAGTCAAGTGTCTTTGGGCACTATAGCCTGTGTTTAACCGGATTCACATGTTTTTTAATTCTCACAAGATTGCTGTGTCTCTGGGTAAAACAGATTAAACACAGACCGGCAAGAGTCTCAAGCTGCAACTGTCGTTAGAGTGAGTGTACACCCTGTGTAACCCAGGGTCAAATGCAGAGAACTAAATGCCCTCACGAGATGGGCTGGGCAATATTGACAAAAATGAATATCTTGAAAATATGTCAATCTAACAGTAATGTTTTAAATTATGTCTTAAACTTTCTTTTGTTTGGGTTCAACAGGTTGCGTTGACAAGCCTTCCTGTCACATTCCAAAGAAATACAAAACACTGTGCTCATTGTTTTTTTTTTTGTTTTGTTTCTTTTTTTGTTATTGTTGTTGTTATCTACACTGAAATGTGTTTTTAACTATTGGTGCAACAAATGGTTTGCAATTAAGTTTATTGTGACAGCCCACTTTGTAAGACCTTTGATTCTGTATCATATAGGAGGTTATTTCAGCTGTCTGTTAACTATGATTTTGTAAATAGAGTAGTCTAACCAATATGGACTAATACTATTAAACATTATTGGAGATATGTATCTATATGTTTTTATGTAGTAATACTAAATACTTCTTTATATCATCCTGTTTAAATGCAGCACACTTACATGCAGTGACTGGGGGTGTCAAGCTTAAATCTATAACCACATGCATTTAACCTTGTGTGTACACTAACAATACAAACAGGGGATGGGGAGCTATAAGGCCACAGAAACACAACAGAACGCGGGCACACGGCCTTGAGCTATCGGGTCGACTCCATAAATGAATGAAAATATCCACAAAAGCCTCACACCTCCTCCCAGCATCTGTCCGTCTTCCTCTGCTTGGCTTTACTTTCCCGATTCCCTGATCCAGGACCAATATCTCTGTAAGTGCACAAACCACTGTAGTGTTAAGCTTTAGTAGATCCTGCACTGCAAAAACACACAAATTATTCTAGTTCATTTCTCTTGTGCACAGTAAATCTAGATACTTATTTTAGATTTTCTTTTTAGAAAAATAAAACTATTTACCTTGCTCAATGTAATGGATTTTTAAAATACAAAACCAGAACTAAACCGGGACAAAACGAAGATTTAAACCGGACTATAGCTGGTCTAGACAAAGGGCTGAAGCTGGACTAATTCCAGAATTAAACTGGACTAAACCAGGACTAGACCAAGTCTCAAACTGGTCTAAACCATGACCAGACTTGAACAAAAACTAGACTAAACCAGGACCAGGAGTAAAACTTTACAACAACTGGGCTAAACCAGGATTAAACCAGGACCAGACCAGAACGAAAACTGGACTAAACCAGGACTTAAACAAACTATAGCTGCACAAGATGAATTACTGAAGCTGGACTAAATTTGGACTAAAACTGGACAAAATCTGAAATAGATGGTCTAAACTATGACCAGAACTAAATCAGGACTAGACCAGGAGTATCAGGACTAAATCATGAGTAGATCACGACTAAAACTGGACTAAACCAGGACAAGACCAGGACTATCAGGACTAACACCAGCACTACAGCAGGACAGCAGGACTAGACTAGACTATCCAGTTATAGTCTAGGTCTAGCAGGACTAGACCTAGACTATAACTGGACAAGACCAGGAATAAAACTGCACTAAACAAAGATTAGACCAGGACTAAACCAAAACTAAAACTGGACTAAACCAAGACTAGACCAGGACTAAGCTGACACGAGCAATGTGTAAAGACAAAAACAATGGATTTGAGATTATACACATCTATTTTGAATGGGGGTGCACGGTAGCAGAGTGGTTAGAGCTCTGGCTTCCCAATAAGGAGGTCGTGGGTTCGACTCCCGGGTCGGACCATATCAACATCTCACGACCTTCTGGGTGGAGTTTGCATGTTCTCCCCGTGTCACCGTGGGTTTTCTCCGGGTACTCCGGTTTCCTCCACCTCCAAAACATGCATGTTTAGGTTAATTGGGCATCACTGTAAATTTCCCTGAGTGAATGAGAGAGTGAATGGTTGTCTGTCTAACCTTGCGGCAAGTTGGCCACTGTCCAGGGTGTTTCCCTGCCTAAGGCCAAAGTCACTGAGATAGGCTCCAGTCACCCGCGACCCCTAACGGGATTAAGCGGTAGAAAATGAATGAATGAATGAATGAATATTTTGAATGGTGCAAACTGGTTAATAATTACTGAAAATCAGCCTTTTTAGTTTATTTCATGCTCTAAAAGAGCAATCTTAACAATCTTAAATAAGATTGTTAAGGACAATAAGATTGTTAAGGACTGCCAGGACACTCTTGAAAAGAGATTTGTAATCTCAATGAGGCTCTCCTGGTTAAATAAAGGTAAATAAAGGTAAAATAAAGACAAAATGTGCTTGTTCCATTGGCAGTTTTTTCACTTCAATCTTGACTTGTTTTAAGTACTTTTTAAGATGGTACTTTTTTCCCAGTGTACCAGGCTAAAGTCAAACATCCCTCACAACCAGAATAAAAATTACACAAATATGAAGGTTTCTGGCTATAGCACAGCTTTGGAAAACATCTTATTATCATTCAAGCTCCTCCGGTTGGACTTCGAGCTTGGAAAGGTGTAGCCAATTATCAGAAAGCGTCAATGTCATGGGAGCAGATGCCATGTTTCAATTCTAAAACACGGCTTTGTTTTTGTCGAGCTCTGGGGCTGCCCGATGTTGGTCTACAGGTGATCCTCCCCTCATTTATGCCTGGATCTATAGACTTTACTTGAAAAAGCGTGGCTGCAGGCTGTAGGCTTGTGTGGGTGTGAATGCAGAAGAACATAATGGATCATGGCTGCTTTGGCATGTGAACCCTGCACAGATGGATGAACATCTTGCCCCGGGCTCCTCGAACAAAAAAGGATTGGGTCAAATATGATACATACATTTATAAGAAGCAAGAGGAAGGTGAGATAGAGGAGTGGAAGAAAGACGCAGCTCTCCGCTCTCAAATGGATGCAAGGAGGCGTTTGGCCCTAATTTTAAGGGTCAGTGGACCAAGTGCTGGTGGTCCACATGGAGGACAACACGGTCAAATGTCCCCAGAGACACAGACGGACAGATGAGTCAATCAATGAACGGTAGAGACCTGAATAATGAACTGAAAGGCATTAGAGATATGAGTTTGTAAATTTGATTATCCAGTGTATAACAGGATTGTGCAATTGTAGAAAAAATGTCAAATTTTCTGACTGGTGTTGCGATTGTGAATAGATCTGCAATCTATGTTTTAATATTATAATTCTGTAGGGCTGCAAAGTCGAGCTGATCAGTTTGGGGAACAAATAATTCAAAATATTTTTCCTCATATTGATGGATCTTGATTTTCTATCCAGTTGTATTTAAGGTTTTCAAAGACAAATGAAATTGCTTTTGGGAAGGATTTTTGAAACATTATTGAAACAGACTGGGACCTGAGTTATGTCCATGAAGTGACAAACTAATAGGAATTACAGAACATGCTTGTAAATAGGAGAAAATAAAAATACAGGATGAACAGTTTTTATGCATCAAATGTCAGAATATTTAATAGTTTGTGAAAGAAAATTATGATATGTCAAAATATTGCTGAATAAATACATGAAAAGTGCAATTTTGATTCTATCTTGATACATTTGGAGGCTTTTTATTTAATTACAAGATCATATTCAACTGGATGTTACAATAGAATTGGTTGGTATGGTTGAATTTTATCATAATGCCTTGTGACTCAACAAATATCTTGTGCAATCTAGCAAACAAAGGAATGATGCATACCTTTCATGACATTCAAAATGGTCTTGGTTGAACCTCAACAACCTCAACAAATTTAGTTCTCTAAATATAAACTTTTAAAAATCTGGCTCAGAACTACCCTCAACTCCTCATAAGACCAAGAACAGAGAGAGAAGTAATTATTAGCTACTATACTAACTACCACATTTATAGCTTTAGTTACATCATCTTATTGTGCAGTCTTGTTGCAAACTATGCCTCAAACAAGTCACTGTTCTGGGGCAATGTATGAAGTCAGGGTGTCGAGCATAATCCTCTCTTTGAGAAGCCCGTGTGGTCCTGGGGTCTCAGTGTCAGACCTCAAATCCATGACAAGACCGAGTCCAAGTCAAAAGAGACTGAGACAAGGTCAAGTCAAAATGCGCTCAAGTCTGAGACAAGACTAAGACCTCAAAAAAGCAACTTCAACTTCTCAAGACTGCACTAATCGTGATCTAGACCTATTTGAGACCCTAGAGTTCAGGGATCGAGACAAGACCAAGTCAAATGCAGTCAAGACAAGACTAAACCCTTAAAAAGCAGCTTTAAAACCAGTCTCAATTGAGGTCTCAGACTGCACTTAGACCTATTTGAGACCACAGAGTTCAGAGACCGAGACAGGACCAAGAACATGGAGGATCAAGACCAAGACACAAGACCGAGACTATGGTTCATTGAGCTAAAACTCTGTTCATCTTTTTCATCTGAACTCTGTCTCGTCATGTAGCCACTTAGTAAACTTCAAGACTGGTCTCAATTACTCTTACCCTACTAATTACCAGTTGAATACACCAGTAATCAACAGCAGAGTAAGTTGAGTAAGTTGTTGTCAGACTGCGGCAGACGCTGACTCGGGACCACTTAACCTTACACAGTGCGACGCAGCCTGCTCCAAAACTATCATGACTTACTGATCCAATCACAGGGTCAGAGGGTCACGCCGCAGTCCGTCCGACCGCCGCGGTACATAAACACAAAAGACCCCTCTCCCCCACACGCCCCCCACTCCCCGCCTGCGTTCACTCATTCATCCGCCCTGATCTCTTCACACCCCTCTGCTCAGCTGTCATCTCTCACTTCGTCTCCTCTAAATGCCCATTGACTGTGCTCACAGAGCTCTCATTCTTTGTCAGTCCCATCGCAAATGTGTCTGCCAATCACAGGACGGCCTTATGTTCTTTATGTTATTCAAACAACCTATCCCGACCGATATATACGTGAAAGAAATGCCCGGTAGCATCTTAATCCGGCGCATATTCCGCGAGCTCTTGTTGCCGTGGCGTCTTGACTAATCTATTTTGTGTGCTTGGCCTTTCTCTCCTACGCTCAGCACTATTACTCACTTGTTTCTCTTCTCTTCTTTCTTCCTTTCTTGCTCTCCACCCTTTTCACATGGAAAGTCCATAGCGTTTGGCCCCAGGCAGGTTCACTCTTTTAAGACCTAAAGAAGAGAAGAAATCTATTACATGTATGTTCTAGCACTTTATGTTTGTTTCTGGCAATGGCTCATGGAGCACAGGGAACTTTTCCTTTACATGACATTTAGAATTTCACTTTGTTGCACTGACTGTTAGTATGTGTGTGCAACTAGAAATGTTAAAGTAATTTATACATTCACAGATGTTAAAACTTGTAGCAGTACTAGATACTCAGAAATATTGATTGACAAATATGTTTAAGGAGCCTATTCCACTGCTTTTAGAGCTGGGCAATATTGACAAAAATAAATATTTCGATAATTTTTTGAGATTACGATATTGAGATGATGTGATGTCAGTCCAACAGGAAAATGTTAACATGTGTCATAGTTTAAGTTTTTTTTTTTTTTTTTTTTTTAACAATTTATTTATTTATTTTTAAACAAGTAATAAACAAACAAATTAAAATAACAACACAAAAGTCAAAAAAAAAAAAAAAAAAAAAAAAAAAAAAGATACACCAGAGGAAAAAACTAAAAACAGAAAAAAAACACTTTTACATGAAGTTCATAAAACATCTAGGAATTTTTTTTTTTCTATATGTTTATATTTAATTATTTTTATATTTGCATATATTTATCTTAATCTTAAATTTTTAATTTGTTAATTGACTACTATTAATTAGAATATTCATAATTATAATTATTACCATTTTTATAATATTATTATTGTTATTTTTATTATTCATATTGTTATTATTGTTATTATAATTTTTATTATTGCTTCTACTATTATTTTGTTGCTGTATTTTTTCAATGATTACAATTATTACTGCTACTGTTATTATCTTCAGCTTCAGCAGCACCACTACAAATAACAAAAGTAGCAATATTACCATCATTTTCAATAACAATGACAATATTATCTATCAACATTTTTCAGTAAGTTACTTAGTATCGAGAAAAAATCTTACTTAAACTTAAATTAGCCAGTCGATTAACCATTTACATACACAAACATTTTATCTCACAAAAAATATGTCTAAACATAGAGACGGGCATAAAAAGTAAACCATGCCAATGAAAACATGTTTTATGATTCTCATAAACCGGGGGATAGGTTATTTACTTTTCAATTCATATTTATGGCCGTTATTGTCTGCCATTCACTGCCAAAAAAGTCGCTTAATGGCAACCAATTTTAACAAAAGAGTCCAGGGTTCCTTCCAGTACACTATACAATCTTTCATAGGGCAAAATTGATAATAATTTTTCTCGCCACAGATTGAGGGAGGGCGGATGTTCTTGGATCAAACATGTAAAATAGCAAGTCGAGCAGAATACATCATGATTTGAAGTATTTTTGTTTCTCGAATGTGATTATTTATATCCAAAACACACATTTTAGGATCCAGTGACAGTTTAATCCCAGTATATTTGTCAATTTCCTGAAGTACTGAAGACCAGAATGTAACAATAAGTGGGCATGAATATATTAGATGAAAATAGGTTCCCACTTCTTTCTTGCATTTAAGACAAAAATTGGTGCATGTGTCATATTTACTACGAATTGCAGGAGTAACATGCAATTTATTAATGATTTTATATTGTACTTCATGAGATTTATTTGATTTAGTAATTTGTTTTGCATGATTCAATACTTTGTTCCATGTTTGGTCATCCAGTTTAACACCAAAGTCTTGTTCCCAACTTTGCTTAATATTAATAATAACATTGCTGTTCATATTTAAATTGTCATATATATAGGTTATAATTTTATCTTTTAATGTAGTAGCTTTTAGCAAAATGGATTCTAAAATATTTGTTTTTGCACAATTTTCATAATATGAATAGACCTTAGATAACTTCTATATTGCAAATATCGAAAGAAGTGGTTTTGCGAAAGATTGAATTCAATCTTTAACTGTTGGAATGATTTTAAAGTATTGTTTAAATAGAGATCCAGTATTTTTGTAATACCAGCTTCTCTCCACTCTCTAAAACCCACATCAGTACAGGTAACTTGAAATCTGGGTTGTTCACAATAGGTGCTAAAAATGAGTAATTGTCTAGACAGAAGTATTACGAATGACACTAAGAGATTTACAAATATTTTTCAGAATAAAATTATTTTTAATATTACTATGCACATTTTTAAAACATAAAAATGGGAAATTTTCCAACTGTATATAATCTAGGCCAATTCCTTCAAGATCAGGAAAACAGAATTTGCTTTTTTTAACCCATTCTGTCACAAATTTTAATTGTGAGGCCCAATGGTAGAATTTAAAATTTGGAATTCCAAGCCCTCCTTTTTGAATAGGTAACTGTAGCTTTTGAAGTTCCATTCTAGGTCGTTGCTGTTCCATACAAATACTCCGATAGCACTATGTATTTGTTTAAAGATTTTAGAAGGAATATGTGTTGGTAGCATTTGTATGGTATACAGCAAACGAGGGAGAACATTCATTTTTACAATTGCAATCCGATCTATTAAGGATAATGGAAGACTAGACCATCTCTGAAGATCAGTTTTAATTTTTGGATTACGGGGAAAAGATTATTTTTGATCAGTTTGGTAAGATCTGGGGAAAAAATAAACCAAGATATTTAAACCCATTTGTTGTTACCTTAAATGAATGATAACATGTTAAGCTATTAGGAGCAGCACCAAAGGAAGAACTAAGGATTTATCATAATTAATTTTGTAGCCCGAAAACTTACCAAATTGATCAATGGTCTTAATTAATGGAGGTATGGATTTGATGGGATTTTTCAGAAATAAAAGAACATCGTCTGCATATAGTGATATTTTGTGGGAGTTGTTATGAGTTTCTATGCCAATAATCTCTTCATTCATTCTTATACACTCAGCCAGTGGCTCAATAATCAAATCAAATAAAAGAGGAGAAAGTGGGCACCCTTGTTTGGTGCCCCTTTCTAGCAGAATGTTTCAGATGTTGTTCCATTAATTAATAGTGCAGCTTGTGGATTTGTGTAAAACATTTCAATCCAGGTGATAAACTTTTCACTGAATGAGAATTCCTTGAGTGTTCTAAATAAGTACATCCATTCTACACGATCAAAGGCTTTCTCCGCGTCCAATGTAATGACGGCTGCCTCTTCCTGTTTGTGAGCTACATACTGTATAATACCAAGCAGCCGCCTTACATTGGAGCAGGACTGTCTTGTCTTTATGAACCTGTTTGATCATTAGAGACTAATTTATGCATCACATTATTCAGGCGCATTGCTAAAAGATTTGCTAATATTTTTGAATCTGTATTTTGGATCGATAATGGCCTGTATGAAGCAGGATTTTCCAGGTCCTTGCTTTCTTTAGGTATTAATGTGATGATTGACTGCTGCATTGTCTTTGGTAATCTCTTTACTGTATATGCATACTGAAACATTCTTGTTAACAGAGGAGCAAAAATATCAACAAAGGTTTTATATACTCGGCAGGAAAACCATCTGGACCACAAGCTTTCCCGTTTTTTAAAGAAAATATTGACTTTTTGACATCTTCAATAGTAATTTCAGCTTCAAGTAACTCATTATCCTGTAAATTCAGTTTAGGTAATTTTAATTTCTGGAAAAATAAATTCATATCTTTGTCAATATTCTGATTTTCAGATTTATACAAATCACAAAAATATTTTCTAAACACATTTACAATCCCTTTAGTTGTATTGACTGAATTACCACTTTTATCTTTCACCGTGTTATTATAGTATTTCGTTTCTTGTTATTAATCAGACTTGCTAAATATTTTGCAGATTTCTGACTGTTATATTTGTTATATTTTTGCAAAAATAAATCTTTTTCTGTTTTCTGAATTTGTAGAGAATTCAGTGCTGTTTTAGCAACAACAACCTGTTCCCAACTCTCAGCTGTAAGCAAGCGTTTATGTTCAGCTTCAGCTTCTTGCAATTTTGACTCAAGTCTATTTTGTTCTTGGATCGTTTTCCTTCTTTTAGCTGCACAGTAGGAAATCATTAAGCCCCTCAGATAAGCTTTAGTAGTTTCCCATACATTGGCTGGATCAGTGTCACCATTATCATTTATAGCCAAAAAGTGCATAAGATTTTCTTTAGTTTTTTTGCAGAAGGTTGAATCTGATAATATTGATCTATTACACCGCCAGGCATTTTTTTCTTTGCTTGTGCCGATAAAATTTATTTCAATAGTTATAGGTGCATGATCCGACAAAAGTATGTTACCTATACTACTATGCTTTACTACTTCCAGTAATGGTTTGGAGATTAAAAAAAAATCTATTCTTGTGTACGTTTTGTGAGGATTTGAAAAGAAGGTGTAGTCTTTCTCTCCCAGATGCATACATCTCCAAACATCTGCCAAGTCCACCTCATCCAACATTTGTTGTAAAGCTCGTTGTCGAGGAGTTAGTTTAGCATTAAAGCTAGGCTTTTTATCTGAACATTGCTCATTACACAGTTCCAGTCTCCACCAATTACCATAGATGGACATTGATACTTAAACAATATATCAGTCAAAATAGTAAAAAATGAGGGATCAAGGTCTGGAGCTGCATACACATTCAAAAAAGTTACTTTCTCTCCATACAGAACTCCATGAAGTAAAAACTAACAGCCGTTACTGTCTGTTTCAATATGTTCAATTTTTAAAGGGAGTTTTGTGTACTAGTATTGCCACACCTCTGCTTTTACTGTTGAATGAGGAGGAGTACACATGTCCTACCCAGTCTTTTTTAAACTTTCTATGTTCATTTTCAGACAAATGTGTTTCTTGCAGCATAGCAACAGAAATGTTCTCTTTTCTCAAAAAAGTTATTATCCTATTTCTCTTCACTGGATTTTTGCACCCTTTTATATTAAATGAACAAAAATTCACTGAAAAAGCCATTAAACCCCTACTTTATTATCTCTATCAAGCCCAAGTTTTTGCAGCACTTCACACGGCAAATACCTTACAAACAAATCCCTTTGATATATAGATGAAATAAACCAAAAAAAGAAAAGAAGAAAACAAAACAAAAAAGGTCGGGCCAAAATAGCAATCTACAAAAGATTGTTATTAGCCACATTTTGATGAAACAAGTCTTGTCTGCTTTATACCAACACAAAACTGACCTCAGTACTGATGCTCCATTCAGTGCACTCTTAGGCCAATTAAAGAATATGCAGGATTATCACCACGTTTAATTATGCCCATAGATGATGAAGGACACTAGGTATAAATAGGTGACAAAGTCAAGTCATAGGAGAAGATGAATTAGAGCCAATATCCAAATTGCTGATGAATTCTTCAGCCTCATGTGGTACTTTGAAGAGCTTTCGCATTCCCATGTAGTCGACCGAGAGTGTAGCAGGGAAAAGCATTGCGTACCTTATTCCAGCAGCATATAGTTTCTTTTTCACTGGAGCAAACAACTGGCGCTTCCTCTGCACAGCAGCGCTGAAGTCTGAGTAGATGGATACTTTCATTTTCTTTGTAGAGGAGTGTCTTCTTCTCACGAGCAAGCTTCATCACTTTTGCTTTGTGTTGATAATTCCAAACTTAGCGATAATAGGCCTTGGTTTTTTCCCAACAGGGACTTTAGCTGAGATGCGGTGTGCAATCTCAATGCATGGGGTAAAGTCTGGGGACAGACTGAGTGTTTTTGTCAGAAAAGACTGAACAAATACCACAGTGTCTTTCTTCTCTTCCCCCTCTGCAATGCCAAAAATGACCACATTATTCTGTCTACTTTTGTTCTCCATGTAGTCAACTTTATCTTCCAGGAATTCCACTCTTTTGATCAGATCCTTGACTTTTTTGTCAGTGCTTCCAAAGTTGTCCTCAACAGCACTCACACGTATTTGTATTTCAGCAATCTGTTCATTTAGTGCATTCATTGAGCCATTCATCTGGGTCATCTGCGTTTCAAGACCACTTAATCGCAATAATAGTTCATTTTGGTTCTGATTAAGTCTTTCCCAGAGAGTTTCCATTGTAATGTGAGCAGCTCCCTCAGTCATTGTTGCAGCAATCAGTCAAAGCAGGTGCATTCACTTACTGCTGTTGATTGGCTTCTCCAAACTTACTTGTTTTTTTTGTTAGCAGTCCTCAAAGGTGATACATTTAAGCAATATTTAGTCCACACATGTACTGTGCTCAATGTTTCTTCATAGAAGTCAGGTAGAGCCCAAATATATACTTTTAAGCAGACAAGGGCTGCACTGCTCTACTCCCACACATCTGCCCTGGCAGCCATCTTATAGTTTAAGTTTAATTATCAAATATGACATGACTCCTTTTCAAAAGTAGCTTTATCTCAATGATTTGACCAAATATCCAAGTGAAATAACTATTCAGACAGTGGACTTAGAAACTTCTGAGTTATTAATGAAGTGGTTTTCGTGGGTCAAGAAGCAAAATCTGGAAGTTGTGAGCTAATTTCAAGATGTCATTTTACAATTATGACTAGGTATTTATTTTATATGTTGTTGTTGTTTTTTACATGTTTGGCTGAATTTTGGTCGGATTAAGGAATAAACTACAAAAAACAAACTAATTTTCATGGTTTTCCAGCTTGAAATGATTACAAAAATGTATTTTGTTTTGCTGTGGGGGCCACAAGTTGGGTACATGTTACTTTTAGGGGTCCTGAAACCTAAAACCTGAAACTAATTTTTTTTTTTTTTTTTTAATCTCCTTTCTGTAGTTATTTGAAAGCTCACAGTATATAGTTTGAATTTTGAGACAGCTCCTTTTGAAGCATTTTTTTTAACTATAATTGATATACTCGATATTAAATTTTTGCATATCTTCAGACCAACATTCACAATAATATCTAAAATTCGATATATCTCCCAGCTCTACTTGCTTTATGTATTTGGAATTAAACTTTAATCAGGACCATACACAAGTTTTTGAAAATACCAATGTCCAATTTTTACCTTATAGTCTAGTCAATCAAAAGGGCAGTAAAGGGTGCAATTTGCTTGCAAGATAAGTTGTTACTCTAAATGTAATTTCTTTGTGATATCAGAAAGTTCCATCATTCTTGTAAAATGTAGCAAACTGACTCTGGTCAAAGCAAATTGCTGAACAAAGAGAACTGGACAAATTAATAACAAATATAATTGCTAGAAATTAAAATATTTTAAACAAGAGTTAGCAGATTTTAGTGAACGAATAGCCAGGGTTTGACACAAAATTATCAATAAACATACATGTTCATTCAAATATTGTCAATATACTGTATAGCCTATCACAAATTCTCAATCCAGCAACATAATGTGTCCAAAATGTTTCAAGAATATGAGATTTTTTAAAATAATTTAGAAAAGTTATGTTAAAACAAGTTAGCTAAAATGTGCGTTTAAAAACACATTCTTTTTTTTCCCTGTCTTGCGTCACACGTCCATGCGAGTGAATGCGATGGTTCTTAAACAATAGTTTTGACACAAATAAATGAAGAAATGTCTTGTTTTGTAGGCGACAACAGTGATAAAATCTTAAAAGTTAGCATTATAAAGCATTCAATATAATCTGCTGAAGCAAAAACCTTTACAGCAACACTATGGACCAGATTTATCAAGCATTTGCTCATGTGCAAAACAGGTTAGGGGGAGCAAAACCTTGGCAGGGATGACATTTTTCTCTCACACACACTCTAAAGATGTAGTAAGATGTAAGATGTAAGATGTAGTTCATATTTGTTTTGTTTAGTATGTTGTATGTGCATCTTCCAATGTTAAAGTTTGTGTAAAATGCAAATAAATAACACGATTTTTTTATTTTGCACCATCAATTGAGCACCTGGCTTGATAAATGTGTAGAAATTAAATCTATATACGAATGACTGAAGCTGAGACTAAATTAATTTATCTTCTTCAAAGGCAAAAGGAAAATATACAGTTTATGAATATTGATCTGGCACCAAGAAAATCATAACTAATTAGAACAAGTCTCACAAAGCTAATTTCCTATCTAAAGCCTGTAAATATGTAGAATTTGCATATTAAAGTTCCGCGTCTTTCTTCTTTCAATTGTGACTGTAACTGCGACTATAAATTGAATGTGCTGAATGCAGGAGGTGCCAGATCCAAGGGTGTAGGCTCTGATATAGTACAGGCTGAAGGAAATACTGCATATGAATATATCTAACCCCTGTACAGACCCTACAAGGCCACGGCTCGTTAATCTGTCACTCCACAGTCTGGATCCTGCCTCCTCTCGCCTCCTCCGCCATGTGCAGATACTTGTTCCACACCGCTGAGTCCAGATTTACCGCGTCTGTCTTTACTGGCCAATCGCACGCTGATCTATGGTCGGCACTGAAAAGAAAAGAGAGGACAGAGCAAGGGTTTTAGCATCGTATCTATAAAGTACTTTTGTATCAGCTCAGTGTTTCTCTTCTAGTGTTGGGTTGTTAAGATTTTGGGTTAATTGATCAACAGTAGGGCTGCAACAACACACACAAAAAACTGAATATTCTGGGAGCCACTGGAACTCAAAATTTGATTTATATTTGATTTTGATTTGATTTACAGTCAAATGCAATATTCTAGAATGAGTCAGTTTGCATACCTGAATAACCGTGGAGGCTATGTTATGTCATAATGCCCCTGGTACGATTGCCTGACCAGCCAGCCCCTCTTACATTCTGTTCAAATGCAGAAGGGTCTGGAACCAAAGACAGAGCCAACGATTTCGTCATCCAAAATTAGGATGATCCAATCCCCCCACCACTTTTGGAGAAAAACTTTTTTTCTAACCATTTCAAAACATTCAAGATGGTGAATGTAGCATATAGTATATTTTCGCTGGGAGCTTTCATACTGAAAACAATTCTGGCTGTACACATTTATGATGTGTACAGCCTGTTTCAGCATCATTTCCTTTTTTTTTTGGTTGACTCGGCACTCGCAAAGCCAGTCCTCGAAATTGAAACTCTGCAGTTTAGTTCCACATTTTTGTAAAGTTGTCAAATCGAGTCGGGACTGGCTGGCTGGTTCAATTTCTCACAGCAGACAGGTCTTAGATAAAGGTTTAGAGCAGTTCACAATACCAATTATGAGAAGAAACAAAGGATTGAGATGTCCATTGCATGGCATAGCCTGGGGGCCGCGCCTTTGCCCACGAGGCTTGACTGGGCTCAGTATGAAGGCACCCTCCTGTGGGCTCACCACCCTCTCGCTGTGGTTGGTGCTCAGAGGATTAGGAGGCGATCTGGTCCACAAGTACAGCCTCTAGCTGTGATAACATGGACAGGCAGAAGCGTGAGATTGAGAGGTATAGCATCATTGTCGTGGGGAGGGAGTGGAGTCTAAAGGCAAAGCTCTTGATTTGATGGTCTGTGTTCCAACCCCCACCTATGGTCCTGAGGTTACAGTAATGACTGAAAGAACAAAACGAGTTTTCTCCTTAGGGTGGCTGTTGTTTTTGGACAACAGATTAGACCTTTATGAGGATCCATTGTATATGATTGTGCTTTAGTGATACTTCCTAGATTTAGATTTTTCTGACACAACCACCACAATGCCACACAGTGAAACGCTCCCTGTTGAACAAAATAAAGGTGACCCCAGACGATACCAGCCTCCAAATAACTTCTATTTTCATAATGACAACAAGCAAATGACCCACGCTGGCAACAAAACCGCTATACTTAGATAATTTGGTAAAGTTTCATATCTTTCCCAATCCTAATTATCGCAAAAAGCAAATTTGTTATATAAACATCAGCAAATTAAGAGTTAAATCAAACTGTTTGACTCACTTGCAATTAACAATTACCACTTCATGTAGCAGGAAATGAGCGAGAAAAAAAAGATCTGATCAGCTAAAAATCTGATTGCAATAATTAAACCATGAGTAATCAGCCTTAATTACCATGAACCAGTTTCTTCCTTCGGGGAAAAAAAAAAGACAGTGAGGGAGGAATGTTTTTTAAATGACAAAAAATCAATTTGTTTGCCTAAAGTAGAAGGAGTAATTTGCAATTCAAGTTATCATCTCATCATCAGGAAAGTATCATAATCACATCAGATCTAATTTTGTAGTTGCTATAGTAAAGTGTCACAAAACAATACAGTGCAGTTGTATTACAGTCTAAATAAATAAATGAGCAAACACAAACACATTTTGCTAAGATAAATCTGTTTACACAAATCAGCAAGGTGAAGCAAACCAAGGTTAATAGTCTCGCAAATGCAACAGGGTGATGTCATAGGTAAATCATAGAGATTGTGAGCAAGTTTTTTTTTTTTTTTTAAATGTATTAATCATCTAATAAGCCTTGTTTGAAATAGCATACCGGGCAAGTGTGAATTATGTCCCTTGTGTAATTTCCTTTGCAGCTAGAACTTGGCAATATTGACAAAAATGAAAAGCTCAATAATTTTTTCACAGATCTGCATAACTATAATCAGACGATAATTCAAACCAAGCATCAAGCGTGTCATTAAATGTATTAGTTGAAGTTTAATGATCAGAAAAACTGTTGACTATTAGACATTCTTGGACGACTTAAAACATGTGCTACCAATCGATTAGTTGACTAAAATCAAAACTAGCAAGTGGTTTTGATCAGCTCATATGTGTGCATGCTAATTAAGTACTGACAATAAATAAATCCTAAAGTCCTAAATTTACCCATTTTAGTAACTTGAAGCTAAACTTACACATAAAACAAAGAAAATGTTGCCATGTAGCTTCAACCAAAATTCTTTTTTTTTTTTTGCTTTTTGTAAAAAAGGTGTGAGAACGAAAATGATATGTTTTTGACGTTTCACTGTATATCTACATTTTCTTCGAAGACTGTGTTGGTTTAACTTCATTTTAGTTTTTTGTTAATGTGCTAACATTGCTTCCTCGTCACAGCTGAAGTTCTGTCTGTGATCTCAGAACATGTCGACAAAATCTATGGAGGAAATGACAGAACAACAATAGCTGAGAAAAGATGTTTTCACTCTGAAGTGGTCACTTGTCAATAGATATTTAGACAGTTGATGATTGTTGATTTGCTTAGGAAAAGACAGTGTTTTATTTGTTGTTTTTAATGTTTGGGAACAGTAGTATTCTAATTAAAAAAATCCAGACTTGTTTTGCAGCATTAGCATATTAAGGCAGCATTAGCATATGAGGCTAGATGGTTTTATTATTTAACCTGTGTCATTTTCTTAGCAGCCAGTAAGACTGACTGCCAAAGTAAAAGTTCTTAAGAGCATGTTGAGAAAGATCAATATCAGTTACTTATATCATATTGGTCCTTTAGTTTAAAATCAAAAAAGAAATCACTCCTATTTTTGAACAAAATTGCAACTTACATGGACAAAATGTAAAATGACAACTACGTCCAACGCTAAACATCCCAGTATGTCTCCTTTAACATCAGACAAAACACTGCATTACACTGTACAGTACATCATTACATTACTTATTCATGGCACTACGAAATGGTTACATCACCTTAACAAGATAAAAGTTCAATATTTAATGTTCTGATGTCAAAAATAAACCACCGTGTGTACATAGAAAGTTGTATTTCTCAGCCATGTTATTTCTTCTTTGGCTGTGTATTTAGGCCATCTCCACAGAGCGGTAAAAGTAACCAGCAGCGGGAGGCTAAGCGACTCCAGTGTCACTTGACAAAACCCACATTGATGTCGACACACTTTCTTAAGCCAAGTTTCTGCACGGACAATAACGTTTCCCCGACTCGTCCAGTGGGGTCTCATGCCACGGATGAATGGGCCGAATAAATCATACAAGAGAGAGTTTGTGGAGCCAGAAAAGCCTGCAGGAACAAAGAGAAGAGAAGGTTCTGAGCTGGTTTTATATTAGCAGACTGCTGGCCGCATGGCTGGGGGTGCAGAACCCTTCAGAGCCCGCATGGCTGTTGTGAGAGAAACACTGAATTATGCATCTGAGAAGAGAGGCTAGATTGGCTGCTGGCTCCGATAGCGCTCAGTCCTTCTACACCTCTTTCCCTAGTCGCTGATGGACAGATGAGAGCGCACAGATAAAGTTTCTTTTTTTTTCCCCTAGTTTGCTTTTATTAATTTTCATTTAAAATATTAAACAAGCAACACACACATAACACAGAAAAAGAGAATACTATTAACTATGCAAATTCAAAAACATGTAGCCTGGCACAGATCTAGTTTGTTCCAAACTCTTACAAAACTGAACTACAATCCCATCTGAACCTATACTGTATTACCGGAACTTGAAGTTACCAAAACATTCTGTGTCTCACAGGCTGCACTCATCACTCATTAAACCTGATGGTTTAATAAGAACTGGCAACTGGACCTATCAGCCAACCAGTGAATCGAGCTGATATTTGCCTTTTTTAGTGTATTTGTATCAGCCTTGAATCTTCATACAAGGCTGAGTCTCAGGACCGTTGCCAAAAAGCTGGAAGTACAATCAGCCAATCAACAAACAGAGATGAAGTGGTGTGTTAACTATAACAAACTGAGATGAGAAAGGAGACTGTTCTCCTCCTTCGACATAGTGTCAAATATTGACTTAGAATATGATTTTATTTTATCTTATCTAATGTTCTTCTATCTTAATATTCTACTTCCTGGACTACAAATTGATCTAAAAGCATGGATTGGTTAAAACTTAAAAGTACCTCCCTACCGTGGCACAATCTGAATATTATTGGTGTGATGTTAGGCGATTTCCGTGAAGTGAAATGAAACTAACTGATGCATCATCATAAAACATTACTACAATTAATGTATGTACTATATGGTGGGAAAATGACTAAAAATGGACCAACAATGAGCATAAATTTAGACATTTTGGCCTGGCAACAACCTAAATGATCCTTGCTTTCTCATTGGTTTTCCAAATCACTGCATACAGTACATAATCATCAGACAATCAACATAAACAATGCTGTGTCAGTATAAGAAAATCAATATTTATTATTAACAGGAAAACTGATTCAAATCTCTCAGATTTCTTTACCTGTGTAATATTTTCTGTTTCCTAAATGTAAGTTATTTTGTTACGCGAGTTTTTGATTTTGTATACTTCTAAAGACGCTTTGTTATACTAGCCTTTATTTCAACTGTCAAAAGCACCTTCCAAAGATGGAGTCAAGCGAAATTCCAATGCTAAAGATGTGGTAGACAGTCCCAAATGACATAGCAACTAGTTTTTCCCAATGAATAGTGAGAATTTTGATATATTTAACCAACAGAATTCTTTTGCTTTTTTTGTGGTCCTCCATTTTGTTCCCCTTCTTCATCAGTTATAAAGCAATGTCAGAGAATCCAGTAGAGCCATTGTTAAGTGCAGTTATATATTGACATGGTTTTGAGATGATTCCTCTGGAGAGCGCTGATTTATACGATTTAATAAAAAAAATTCACAGATCGGAGGGTCAGTGATTGATGGACAGCGTTGCTCTGTCTCGTATTTTCCGCATCATTTCACAGAATTGCTAGAAATGCCACTCTCCGCCTCTTTTCAAACCTCGAGAACAGGAAAGAGGAGGTCCTGTCGTCTCCAGAGATGATCTATGTCTGATGATGACGCTTTTGAATCTGCGAAAAGCCGCTACGAGCGTTCTTACATTGATTCTTTGGCTTATAATCGCCGTCTCCAGCCACACCCACCGTGAGCAATGAGGGCGTAAGGTCATTCGCTGAGACTGCCCCGACTTCGGACAAGAAAATCAATTCCTTATTAGAACTTCATTGGAATCAGAGCAGGATGGAATTGCATTTAGATGAAGACAGAAGACGTCCACCTTCGTCCGATATGATCATAGATGCTTAGATTCTCTCTCGATTTCATTTGGTGAGGCCCATAACGGTTTCTCCTCCTCCTCATTTGAACCTTGTGCTTCTGGTCTCTTGACGGTTCATTGCCAGGCTGTTGCTGCTATTTCGGTCGATTGCCGCGGGCTTTACGTTCTGCATACTGTGCATGTACAGATGAAACCCACATATCAAACACCTGCTAACTCACTGTACAATGATTTGATTTCAGGCCAAGAAAATGTAGCATGGTGATGGTAGAAAGAATACTTTAAAATCATGTGAAGTACTGTGTATTGTGGCTTTGTGGTTTGCAATATTGACAAAAAATTATTAGCTTGATGTTATTTACATGTCATAAAAGGATTGTAAAAAAACATTTGCCACACTCGTTTTAAATTAACAAATCAATCACTAGCTCACAAAAATTTTCTTTGGTTGACTTTTCCCCAACTTACATTGGATCATACTAGATTGATAGGTGTATAACTCTGAATTGAGTTATTATTATCATGGCAACATTTGAATCTGATTGGATTAAGCATCTAATCAGGGAAGTATTGGATGGCGGTAATTATGATAATACTGATTGTTATTGCATTATTTGGTGTTGTAGCTTGTAGTCTATATAATTAATGTATGGATGAAGAGCAAAATCAAATAAATTTCAAGGGTGGTTAAATAAAATAGTAAAGTATTTATTTCAATGATGTGATGGCGATGGCTGTGACGATGACGAAGATAACAATGACGAGGGTAGAGGTGTTGTTGGTGGTAATAGTGGTAGTGACGGTGATGACAGAGATAGAGATGGTGGTGATGGTGGTGATGTTGTTGGTGGTGGTAATAGTGGTATAGAGGGATTATCGGTCAACATCACTTTCTGGTCTACTACTCATGTCGCCTGCAGAAAGATATACTGTCCATCTAATTGGCTCTTTTGATTAAAACAAAACAGAATGAGAGCAGCTGTTTTGGATCAAGTCTGAACTGGTAACAGACGTCTGGCTCCTGAAGCCATAGACGGTGTTTTCTCAACGTTTTTTTCACTATCCTTAATGTGAGGTCGTAGGGTCAAATTTCATTCACAAATGTTTGATTAGTGGTATAACTTTTGTTTTCGTACAGTGGTATTCTTGTAGTTAGCTGACAACAGCGCTGGCTAGTATTGCTGCTACAGCTTGTGTCAATCAGCCGCGGCTCTTTCTGCATTCCGGTTGTTGTTAAAAAAATAATTCAAATAATGACGATGATGAGGATGATGAAGTAGCCCAGAAGGCCTCTCTTTTTTCAGTCCAGTTGAGAGAAAACTTTTTCTGTTCACAAATGCTTAAATACTTATTGCGATGTGATTGGTTCGCTGCTGAGCTGTGATTGGTTCAGCTCATCAGGCTCTTTTTAACCATAGTGCTGGGGTCTCTCCACAGTCTCTAGATTTTATAAAAACCATAAATACTGCGAGAATATATTTGGCACAGCCACTTTAAAAGAAACCAGAGTTTGCTTTTTTTTTGCTTTATGAAATTCTTCATAAAGCTACTTTTCCACATCCAAACGTCAGGTGTAATGTCCACCACTGAATTGCATTTCTCATGTAAACCATAGTCAGCTGTGTTTCCAGTGTCCTTCAGTGCGTCTGCGGACTGGTAAATGGAGCTCCAGTCAGACAGTGATATAGATGAGGACAGGTCCCTTAATGACTACCCCTGGCTGTCATATAACCATCCAAGGTAAAGCCTGTGGCAGCAGAAGCCTCCTCTAGTGTTCATGGGTCCCAGGATGTGTCCCCGTTCTCCTTCCCACTTCCTCTGACGGATGGATGGCACTCTGGGAGAAGCCGGCCAAGGCTACCTCAGGCATAGACATTATAAAAGCTATAAACTTTACCTATGAGCACAATAAACTGCATCAATCCTGAGGCCTGACACACCAATATTTAACAAGGCTGCAACTAATAATTTAGGTGCTAGTCAGCGATTATGTTTTTTGACTTGTTTTTTCAATAGTTCTTACTTATACCATAATGCATAAAATAATTGTTTTCATTCATTTCCTTCTTCTCATTAGGGGTGGTGACTGGACTGCAGCCTATCCCAGTGATTATGGGCCTTAGGCGGAGGAACAAGTTGCAGGATTAACACATAGAAACAGGCACAGAGAATCATTTACTCTCCTATTCATTCACAAGCAGAATTCTAAAGTGTTGCAAATTGACCTAATCATGAATGTTTTTGGGGGTGGGAAGAACCCAGACTACAGTAGGTGGAATCATGTTTTCATAAAAAAAAAAGACTTACATTCTCAAGCAGCACTTTTTTTGCACCTTGGCACTTGATTTTGCAACACAGTCTCCGAAGAAAATATTAATATACAATGAAACGTCAAAAACGTATGATGAGCACGTTTTTTATGTAAAGTTCCAAAAAAGTCAAAACGTAAAATAACCATGAGTTTGGTTGAAGCCAGATAGCAATATTTTTTTTTGGTTTGACAGATAAGTTTAGGCTTCAAGTTACTACTGGGTTAAGATTTACCCCCTAAACCAAAGAAAATGTCGTCACGGGTTTCAACAAAAATTTGTGGTTATTTTACGTTTTGCCTTCTCTTTTTTTTTTTGTAAAAAAAAAAAAAAAAAAGGCATGAAAACATGCCAAACATTTCATTGTATCTACGTTTTCTTCAGAGACCGGGCTGCAATTTTGATGAAGCTCTCCAACCTGCGGATCTTTCACAATCCAAACAATCAATTGATTAATCGAAAGAAATAGTCAACAGATTACCAAAATAATTTATATTGATTCAAATTTGACTACAAATGTTTATAGTGCTTGCATACCCTCAGGGGTTCCCATACCCAATGACAGTCTATAAACTAACACATAAAAAAAAAAAATCAAACAAAAGTGGATTATATTTACCTCAATATTTGTCTAATGGAAGCAATCATTAAAAGAAAAAAGAACTGTACTACTTTCCAAATAGAATTAAAAGCACACACTGAATCAATCAAACTGTAAATTGGTCTATATTCCCATTAAAATGTGATTGCACAGGTGATCCAGAGTCATATAGAGGGCTGTTCTACATGCCATTAGAATGAATGTAATGCTGGCTGTGGGCAGTGTGCAGCCCCAAACAGCTAAATGAGGTATAAATATAGATGACATGCTCTAGGCTCATGGCAGGACGATATGACCCCCTCAGGCAACTGGTCAATTTATGCTGCTTCTGCCCCTCCCCAGCCCCATGTACAGACACACAGAGGGTCAGCAGCTCCTTCTGACAGAATGTACACTTCTCCTTATATCAGGGATTTTTTTTTTTTTTTTTGAGGGTTTTTGTTTGGTCACTAAACAGAAAATAGACAAAAAAGACAAAGCAAAGACAAAACCTGTGTTTATCAATAACCAGACATGAACTTGAGTCAATTAGAAATGGGTCAAAATAGATTTTTTTGAGTCAGTGTCAACATATAACATATAATATAACATTCAACAACTACCAATATTTGCCAAAGACAAATTTGAATGTTTAATATTCCATTGCAAGGTCAACATTAATGAAAATTTAAAAATACTGTTGCATATTTTAGCGTAAGTGTGATTGACAAGACATCATTTTTCAGTAAAAAGTGGTGAACACATTATTATATTGAAGATTTCATTTTGCTTGTTTTGACGCAATTTGACCATTTCGGAGAGGTTTACTGTGTTTTAGGGCTGCAACAAGTGAATCAGTTAATTAATCAACTAATCGCTTATTAAAAACTGACATTAGGACAAAATACAAATACTTCATTTATTAAACATTTTGGTTTTAAACTAGGTTTGATTGGGCTCAGGATTATTCTAAAACTGATCAGAAAATGTCAAACTTTGTTTTTATTATTGTGATTTTTTTTTTTTTTTTTAAGTCTGGACGCTTGCTTAAATGAGTATTTTGTTTCCATACCAGTTTCAGTGTTTCGATACTCTTGACAAATTTAAAATCTACATCTCAAGCTATCCTCATGCGACATTACCTCAGCTCAAATTTGACAAAAAAAGTATTCAAGTCACTTTTGCATTCTAAACAACTAATCAATTAATCAAAATAATTGCTAACTCGATTACCAAATGAATTGTTAGTTGCAGCCCTACTGCGTTTTTCTTAGCCAGTTACTTGTTTTATGGACTAAAAGATTAGAAGTGTAAATATTGCAAATCTTGTACAACTTTAATTTTGGTAAACGACTGTTTAAACTCCTTGAAAACTTGTTTGCATTTTGGTGCTTTTTGATGATGTGATTCTGTTTTTGGAACGCAAATTACTTATTTGTCAATTTTTTTCAAAATGTGCAAACTTACTGCTGTAAAACAAAACCATGATAAATATTTACTACAAGGACTAGCACAACAAACTAAGTCAAAAAACAAATTTGATAATTATAATCAGTGATATAAGCTTTAACTATTTGTATTAAAGTTGCTCATTTGAAATACAACCCAGTAAATATGGAGACTTGAAACTGAAACTTGGAGAATCCAGACTGATTATTTTATGCAATTGCTGTTACTGTTGAGCCTGGAACTTTCCAAGCTACTGAAGCTCTAGAATTGGCATTTTTGCTCTTTTGGCTTATTTCTTTCCCTGTTTTACCCAATCAAAATTTATCGGCGCCAAATGTCAGTCAAACCCTAACAACTGGTCAGCAGTGGCCAATACTGATAGTGGAATCTGGTGAAAAAATTGTGTAGTGAAATTAAATCATTCCTGTGAAAGCTATTTTATGTGAAATCATCATGACTCACCATTTCTCTATTTAATGCTGTTTTTTACCATTCAAATACAAAATATTGTTACCTCCTTTTGGTCAGTGAGTGGCAGCTGGATTTGACCAATCACAGTAAAGTATGATGAGTTTATGTATATCTTTAAGACAAAAAAACAACAACAATGTATTGGAGTCGTGATAAAATCAAAATTGTGAACTGGTTCAAAAAAAAAAAAAAAAAAAAAAAGCCATTTTGTGTGTCAGCAAATAGGCCCATGCACACATTTCTAGTGCATGGCTTCATGTAAATGTGTCTGAATAATGCATGTGCTGGTCTATTTTCTGCTAGATTACATGTACAGTATAAGCATGAATCATATCTGTGTGTTTGAATGTGCATATTCAATGAAACGCTACACATCATTTCCATAATGTGTGTAATATATGTTTTACTAAAAAGCCTATAATGGATTTGTACTACACTTACAGCCTCAGAGGAAGATTTGAGGTTCCTTTTGTGTGGAAAGATTAATAAATGTAGCGTGAGAAGTTTCTGATGCACATCCTACTGTTGATCTGATTTCAAGAGGATTCGTTCCTTTCATCATGATGCATTGAAAGAGAAACACTGATGTTTACTCAGATTCACACATTTTTTCAGATGTTGGAATTATGTCTGGTGTATATATACATGTACTGTACATGTGTTTTCAGTACTAGTGTATGTCACGCCATGGATTTAGTTTTTTTCAGTTTCAATACTGATTTGATACTGTTACTTTAAGTAACCTCTCTACTGACTTTATGTTTATTTGTGTTATGTAACATTATTGCACAAAACATCAACTTAATGTAAATAAAATTTCAAACAATATGAGACAGTATAGGCCAACATTAGCCTGATGTATTAACCGGTAAATGGAGCAGAGGCACTAGGTGGGGCTAGCCTGGCCAGGCCAACATCACACAGTCACTAAAGAGTTTCATATCATTTAAAGGCACAACATGATATAGTTGAACCGATACACGAGACAGAAAACCTTCAAGAGTTGGTGCTGATATTCAATACCAGTTTCAGATCGATACATCAATAGTCATAAAAAACTAAAGTTTTAAATGTGTTTTTGATATCATGGGTAAAAAATGCCAGTTGTTCCACAGCTTACATTTCAACACAAAAGTAGCCTATTTTCTTTATTTAAAGCAGAACTAAGTAACATTTTGACCTTGATAAACATCTTTGTGATGATGGTTACATACAGTAATGTATTTTGGGGCGTTTTAAGCATGTGTCGGCTCTCTGCCGTCTCCAGCAGAAACTACCACGACTGCAACTTTCCCCTCCCTCCCCTTCGCAACAACTCTCAACCTAAACTCTTTGATTTTTATTAGTAATACAAAATGTGTTTAAATGTGTTTTTGCTGCCTTGTTATTCTCTTAAAGTTAAGCAAAAATGAAAAAAATAATAATTAGGTTTTGATTCAGTTTGTTAGTAACACAAAAAGCAAGAGCCCTTTTTTGCATATATGACACGCATAGTAGCCCAATTCATTTCTAGGTTGGTTGTAAAGATGCGTTATTTTTATGAATATTAACGAAATCCTGATCCTAATCTTAACCTACTCCAAGCCCAGCCCTAAACGTACCTATATTTAGTAACTTGAAGCCTAATTTTAGTATTAGATTTAACTTGGTCAAATGTATCTTGCTTGTCAACTCTTGCTTAAAAACTGTAATTCTTTCATCTCTTTCCCAATATTTCTCCAATGTAACCCAGTCCCATCACTGTCACTCCTGCTTTAGCTCCTACTGCCTCGTCTCTTTCCATTTCCTCTTTGCAATATGAGAGCCCGAGGGCCGGCGTCTGCTCGTGACTTACCAGTGTTGTGTCCTGCTAAAAGTTTACCAGCGTGTATCGTAGAGAAATGACTGATGTTCCATTTTTCATGTCCAGCATTAAATATTCAAAAGATCCGTTCCCTTTCTTTATTCCGAGAGTCAAGGAAAAAAACAAGCCTCAATAATGGATGAGAAAAAGTTTGCTAAGAAAAGCGAGCCAGTGCGGTGCGATTGAGCTTAGGGGAGAGAGAGAGAGGGACGAGACGTGTCTGAGAAGAAGGAGGTAGATGGACCGCTGCTGTTGAAATTAAGACTGTATGTGAGGAGAGGATGTAAAGATGGAAGATGAATGGAATAAGACTTAACGAGGACTAGAAGGGACTAAATAGAGTTATCAGGAGCAGACTGAGCTTCAATGTACAAAAAAATGACATTCTCCATTATGACAGTCTGTTGATAGTACGGCAGGGCAATATATTGATGTCTCTGTGAAAATCTGCTTTTTAAAGAAATTGTCATAACCGTGAATTTATAGGGTTTTTTCAAGTTGTTTTTATTTGACTAATTATATTAAGAAAACAGCAAATAAAATAAAATAACAACAAAAGAAGGTTATTAGCTAAATATTTGGAAGTGATTTATTGTGTAAAACTACACTGGTCCTTATGACTTGTAAGTGCAATCCTTCATCAAAGTTAGGTCAAACTGAAGATATGTTTTTAGTGAGAGTAGTTGTAATTACTCTTTTTCAGTCAATAACGTTAGGTTAAGTTTAGGTTAAGGTTAAGACACACTTTATTGTCCCTGTAGGGAAATTTGTCCTCTACATTTGACCCATCCTTCAATGCCTAACGAGCAGTGAGCAGCGCAGTGCAGAGCTTGAGGACATATCTCCAGATCAGCTTGCTATTGGTCAGGACTTTAGTTGGAGGATATTACCCTAATATGCATGTTTAGGTTTGTGGGGAAAATGGAGTGTCCAGAGGAAAGCCACCCAGCCATGGGGAGGAACATGTAAACTCCACACAAAAAGCTCAGAGATGGGCAATATCATACCGTATAACATATATTTGGTATTCATGTGGAAAAGTCGAATTTTAGAATATGTGATATGATTGCACTTACACAACAGCTCACTTTGCAACCAAGGCAAACAGAAATTGTGACAAATTCCTAAGCATATGTTTCAGTCATTAGTGGAGATATTTTCACTGATCAAACTTGGAAAAACTCTAAAATTCACAATTCTCGACTGTCAAAACTCATAAGCAAATTTCCAACCAAAAAGCACAAAGTTCCTTTAAAGATGCAGACTTGGCAACTCTTGGCAACTTTCATCTGATTTCTTTAAAACCTTGAACAAAAGTAACCTATGCCCAGACGCCCAGACAGTGGAGGCTCTGCAGAGGCTAAACACAAATAATGAAAGACGTTGCACTGTCACTAAAATAGCCTGAAACACATAATCACAACAATGATAAATTCTATACTGTATAGCACTGAAGTGGGATCTGGGGCCCCCTGGGGCCTCAGGATCTCTGCAGGGGGGCTCCAAAAATTGTCCACCCAACAAGCATGACAGAAAACTTTAATATTTTTAATTTGATTAATGTACTCTTTTTAAATGCACACTAAGTCCACATTCCTTATTATTTTGGCGGTTTTGGCAACAGCCATATTTAGTCAATCCGTTTTTTCTTTCGTTCAAACACATATTTTCTCTATTAAGCAGCTAAATGTGAGAGACAGCTGGATTTAGTAAGCTTTCTGAAGGAAAAAATGTTTGTTTTCTTTTTTTTCTTTTTTTATTAATTTAATCTGAGAAGCAAAGAGAAGCTATACAGTACAATGAATATGATAAATCAAGACCTAGCGCCAAAAAATTTTATGCATTTTTTTGTCATATCACTCAACTCTAGTTGATAGCATGTGTATGGTTATGAAACATTATCCTGCAATATGTATTCTTTTGGCCTCTCCAGGTTCAAATGCAAGACTTTTAGAACATGTTTAGGTCTAAACTACAAGTTTTAGTCATTATATTACAATGGGATAATGCAACAATGTAATAAAAGACAACTGTGTTATTTCTCAATTGTGACCATTCAAATGTCAAAGAATTTTTGAATTACTTTAATTATTTCAGTTTAATCTTTAAGCAAGAAATTATGCATTTTTGGCATGATGTTCTTCTAACGTGCACCTGAACATTCCACTTTGGAGTCCACATAGACCAGAACCAATGAGCCAAGTGCAGTAAAGCCACACTATATTGTGTACAAACACGGTGCAAATATGTTCCAAACTAATCTATATGATTTATGGACTTAAAAACCATGCAGAATACTAAAAAAAAAAACCCTACGACATCTAGATCAGACATTCAGAACAGTGTTTTCTGAGGCTCAGAGAACAAATATCTCACAGACAAAACTTCAGTTGTGTGCTTTTGTAGATGAGAAATGTTAGAACAGGATTTATAACTCAAAGATTCTGCATCTTTAACTTCACCCTTGTTCTTAACCCTTGACGTCCGAATTATTTTCTGAAAATAAAAAATTTTTTTTCAAAGATTATTTTTACTTCAGTTAGGCCCCAAAACAAGGATCAGTTGAAATTTTTTCAATAGCACTAAAAATAAAAAAGTTGTTGGGTACGTGCCATAAAAGGCACACTGGGCCACAGAGGAACACAAATTACCCATATTTGCAACTAAGTCACAGAAAAACACATTTTTCCAACTTGTATTCTCAATATATTTTATTGATGTGTCAATTTGATGCAAACGAAGCTTTTTCAATTGTCATGGCCCAATTTTCATAAATTAGGTTTCCAGGACAGACCTAAAATATGCCTGAAAATGTGAATACAATAGGGCAACTCTACCACTACCTGGGCTAAGACACTTTATTGACCAGATTTATTCATGGAAACATATTGTCAAAGTTAAAATTAAATAAAATACCCTTAGAAAAAAAACAAAAAACATATATAATATGGTATATAACTGCATAGTGCTGTGTATATAATATATATGCTATATAGCATATATTGGCACTATTTGTTTGTCAGCAATCAAAATAGTATTTTTGAGATCACTGTAATTTGGAAAGAAGCCCATCTGTCAATACAATTATTTTGAAAAACTAATCAATGTTGTTGGTGACCTGTTGGCTCGTTGTCTTGTGCAATTACAACTACTGGTATACAGCATACACTGCACCACTCTCTCTAAGCCTGGGTAAATCAAAAAACACTCATGTGCAACATAGTGCCAACAAAATACTGCCATTTTGGAGACAGTTTAGGATGGTTCAAGTTACTTTGTTGTCAATTCACAAAGGTTCATCATCAAAAATGTCTATAATAGTGATTGCACAGTCTGACTGTTTGAATAAGGAAGCACACCTCATCATTTCTCTTATAGATTTGGAGTTTTTGACTGTATTCAGTGTCACATCTTTGTTCTACTGTAATTAACGCCCTCCTCATGATAACGACAGGTGAAAAGCGCCTTCCTCACTAAACTGACAGGTGCAGAGCATCCTTCTCAGTGTAATGACAGGTGCAGAGCGTTGTCCTCATTGTAACGTCAGGTGCAGAACGTTGTCCTCACTGTAACATCAGGTCAGAGTGTCCTCACTGTAACATCAGGTCCAGAGCGTTGTCACTGTATCGTCAGGTGCAGAGCGCTGTCCTCACTGTATCGTCAGGTGCAGACCGTCCTCCTCATTGTACTGTCAGGTGCAGCGTGTCCTCCTCATTGTAATGGCAGGATCATCGCACTGTGGTAGCAGACACAGAGTGAGATAAAGTCATGCAGGTGATACACCTGTCACATAAATCTGTACGGTAAGGTGTTACTTAACCATAATGATTTTAATATCTAAATATGGGACGAT